>CM077263.1:5598569-5796069 GCA_039654775.1 Spinibarbus caldwelli | reverse complement strand
GTATTTGTCATTAACTAGTGAACTAAAATTATATTTTTATTGAATGTATTTATTTATATTTTATGAAATTAAATATTATTTTAAATAAAAAATATTTTTAGTAAAAATTAAATTGAACAAAAATTAAATATAAAAAATATTATTTTAAACATATTACTTTGTATAAAATATTTTCATTAATTAAATTATTTTATTTGTAATTAACAAGTGATCTCTATTTTGTTTATAGCTTTACTATAATCAATTTTGAATGCAATTACAAGAACTTTTCTCATTGGCAAGCAGTATTAATATAGAGCTATGTGAGCGACAGCAATAGACATCAAGAAGTCATGGATTATTGGGAAAGAAACAGCTGTGATGAATCGCTTTCTGCTTTATTGCATTGCCACGTGGTGTAACTGCCATTAAAACAAATAAATAATAGTCATGCATTTAGGTTTCCTTTTTAAATACTCACGAATTTCTTTCAGTGATTTAAACAATGGTCACAGTCTTCATAGTTTAATAAGGTTTCCATACATTAGCATATCGTTGAGAAGCTTTTCTTTCTAACCAGTGGAAGGCACAGCAACAGTGTGCTTTGTTTTGTATTAATGAGACCTTTATTGCTTCAGGAACATTGTACCAAGTTACACTTGGTTTGTTTCAATGCCTTTTAGCTAAAATGTTTCGGACGTTGGCACTGGTTTCTCTGTACTCAGACTCTCTCTCTGAACATCATCCAGAGACGCTGCATTAAGGGTTTGTTCCTGTAAGACGCTCAAGGTCTCTAAATCAGACCTCTCACTCACTGTTCCTGCGCTAACGGACGGCCGAGCCAAGACTCTCTTTGGCAGCATCCTCTGCTTTTTTTCTCCATTACTTTAATTGCCTTTAACCTATAATCAATGTTCATACAGTGAGGGAAAGAACTAAGCATTTCTGTGTCAGTCACTTTGATTAAATTTAGTCCCAGCCGCTTTGACATGCACAGTAGCTTTCTCTGCTTGTCTTTCAAAAGTTTCTTAACACGTTGAATGAGCAAGTTATTGGAGCTGTGTCCTTGTTCAGCTATTGTAAATGTACAGTCATTGGATGGAAGTGAGTATGTTCATGTCGGTCTTTTAGATGATATTTACATGCTTGGGGAAGCAACTTTGCAGCCACTGTTCAAAAGTTTGGGTTTTGGGTTTTGTTTTTTTCTTTTTTTTGTAAGATGTATTCAGAAAGAATGCATTAAATGGATCAAAGTGACAGTAAAACATTTATATTGTTACAAATTGTTTATATTTTAAATGAAAGCTCTTCTATTCAACAAAGAATCGTGAAAAAATGCATCCTAAATATCAAGCAGCACAACTGTTTTCAACACTGATAATAATAAGAAATGTTTCTTGAGCAGCAAATCAACATATTAGAATGATTTCTGAAGGATCATGTGACACTGAATACTGGAGTAAGGGTGCTGAAAACTCAGCTTTGTGTAACAGGAATTTACATTTTAAAATATGATAAAATAGAAAGAACATATTTTAAATTGTAATCATTTTCCACAAGATAACAGTTTTTACTGTGTTTTTGATTAAATAAATGCAGCCTTGGTGAGCACAAGAGTCAAAAACGGATCATTTGGAACTAGAGAGGACTGTTTAGAATGATTTGTTCAATAACAAATGATTCATTAGAATGAATCGGACTTCAAAATGATACATATTTGCTTATTTTTGTCAGTAAAGCAGTGTGTGAATTAAAATGTGACATTAAAAACAGTATTTACTGTTCCTACTCCCACACTACTGATTAATACAGAGAAGTTGGTAGAACTGCTACTTTTAATTAGCTATTTCCCAACACTGTTTATAGATTATAAGAGACAGAAAGCATTGAGTCCTCACTCCTGCATAGTCAACAGAAGAAGAAACCAATGGAACAGAGAAAGAGAGAGAGTGTGCGTTATGAGCTCAGAGTTAAAGACGAAACGCTCACGCAGTGCCGTCCATCTGGTCTGCTTGGTCAGTACCGGTTTGTTGCCCAATGGAGGTGAGAAAACATAGTCTGTGTCTTTCCAAAGAGTCAGCAAACATGCATTCACACACAAACATGCACACGCACTTGCATCTGAGGCAAGGTAATCCTTCAAACAAGTCTAAAACTCAAAACCTAATAGTGATTCCAGTGACCTTTGAAACTGAGCGAGCATCAATCTGAAGCCGCAAGCTTGTGTAATGCCAAGCGCTGGTGAGTAAAACCTCAGCTCAGGTTCTTTTGTTGACTTTTGGTAGGTCATAGAGCCACAAAAAAAGAATTCAACTTATCGTAACTGTCATTTTGTACAAATACATAATCAGTGTTAACTAATAGTACCAACTTACAAAACAGTGAATTCCCAGAAACCTTTTCTAACAAAAAGCAGCATTGCATAACAGAATGCTACTTTATTGGCTTTGATGTCACATTACATTGCACAAACAACTTTATAGCACAGCAAACTGAATAATTAAATGCACTCTGCTAAAATACCTTCTCTTCTCATATATTGCATTAGTTCCAGTTCATAATTAAGAATTAGTTTGTCCTAAATGGATTTTCTCATAGAGTTGGAATTTCATGTTCATTATGAATCATCTTGTTCAGATGGCAAATGAACCTTTTAAGAAAATGATTCACTGATTCATTTGAGTTGTCTTTTTTAAAATCAATTTCTATGTATACAGTACACACACACACTTATTTTTTGTTATTTTTGCTGCTTTATAGGCCTTGAATGGTTAAATACACACACTTGTATGTGTCAAAATTCCCATCTTTGCAAGTATCCTCGTAAACACTGTAATTTAGGTCTTAAGTGAAAGCAAACAGCTGAGAAAGAAAACATGTGTAACAGTATATACTGGATATGGGCAGCTCTTAAAGTGACAGCAGTCTAATATTCCCACTGTCTGTCATTCATAATCAAACAACAAAATCTCCCACTAAATCACTTTTGTATATTTAATAAGAAGAAATATATATTTAATTTACACTGTGAAGAATATGCAGTGTTTTTATACATTTGATTACTTTAAACAATGTATGTAGCATTTCCTATTTATTTGTTCTACTGTAGTCCTATAGCTTGTCTTATTCTTATTTAATTGCTGACTGTTTACTTGTCTTCAGTAGGTGTTATGGTTTTTTAAAAAGTGTGTGTGTGTATTTTCCATAGATTTTTCCTTAAGACTCTACTGACCCATTTTATATCAAATTTAGCATCAAACTATTTATGGAGTCTTATATAAGTGTTTAATCTTAGACGTAAAAGGGTCTGACGGTGCTGTGGTACTGATATCAGCTGTAGAGAGATTCCAGCAGCCTTCTATTGTATTTATGTAGAGTGTGATAACACACAGGCACTGAGACAAAAGCTTTCAAGGGCAGAAAATTAACAGCAAATGTATGCAAATCAAACTTTAATTCATTCCCAGCTGCTAAAAGGCCAAAGCTAAGGACATAAATCAAAACTGAAACCAACAAAACGGCCTTAAACACGTGCATGGGTACAAAAGCAGTAAATTACCCAGAATGCTCTGTGGGAATGATGCAGTGCCCAGTGTGTCACTCGATTGCTCAAGTAGAATAATGCCAAACCTGCCTTCTAACCCAATGCTCACTCTCGATATCTGTCTCTGTCTTTCCCTACGCTCTTGTTTTGGCTGTGTGGAAATCATTTGTGGTACAGAAAAAAAAAAAAAATGCTCCACTTACAGGAATTATTCTAGATACTTTATATAAACACGAAGGAATAAATTCACAAAACAGTGGCACAGCTTTTTCACTCACTATGAGTGTAGTGTTTTTGTGTGTGTATGTGTGGTATTTTGTAAGACTGATAATAAAGGGATAAAGGATCAGAACATTTATCAGTGAAAAATAGTCATACTTAAGCAAGTACAGCATTCCTCTAATATTTCTCAATGTTGTTTTGGTTGCAGTTAGGTTGTTGCAGAAAATTGTTTTAAAATGTTCTAAAAACCAATTAAAACATATATTTACATATTTAGAATTACCAAAAAGCCTTAAAAAAGAAATGGTTCAACCAAAAATAATCATATGCTAAAAATGTACTTACCTTCAGGCCATCCAAGGGTTTATTTCTTCATCGTAACACATTTGGAGAATCCACAAGTAATCCACACAACTCCAGACCATCAATTAATGTCTTGTGAAGTGAAAAGCTGTGAGTTTGTAAGAAACAAATCATTTATTAAGGTGTTTGAACTTGAAGCCTCGACACTTGGCAAATAATCCATAATCCATAGTAATGCTTTATCCACTGAAAAAGTCCATCCCCTGTGTCCTCTATAACATCAAAATCCAATGAGATATTTTTTAGACATATTTGCTTTGGACTGTTTTTGCTTGTAAACAGTGCTTGATCTGTGCATATTTCTCTCCTGATTCAGATGAGACGACTTTTCACTGGAGAAAGCAACATGGAACAACGGTTTGAAGTTAAAAACGTCTTAATGATAGATTCGTTACTTGCAAACACACAGCTTTTCACTTCACAAGCTGTTAATTGATGGACTGGAGTTGTGTGGATTGTTTGTGGATTATGATGATGATGTTTTTATCAGCTATTTGGACTCTCATTCTGACGGTACCCATTCACTGCAGAGGATTCATTGGCGAGCAAGTGATGTAATGCTACATTTCTCCAAATCTGTTCCAATGAAGAAACAAACTCATCTACATCTTTTATGGCCTAAACGTGAGTACATTTTTAGCAAATTTTCTTTTTTTGGAGAACTATTTTTTTTAAGAAGAATAGTTTATATTTGTCTTAATATTATACAAACAAAACAAAATGTTGTAAAAGGACTGCTGTACTATTTGGAAAGGGAAAGCTGTAAGAATGTATGTAAGATGTAAGACTTTTTGACAGTAAAAACATTCCACATTCAGTTTTAGTCAGAGGTCAGAGAAATAAGATTACTGCTTGAGTCATAGAGATGAAAAATCATGTTGTCATGTCTGCCTTTGCTGATTAATGCACAAGAAATCAGTTCTTGCACTGGGGCTTGTGTCACTCACGAGCCATCCAGACAGAGTGAGATTCTGTTCAAATGTGTGTGTGTATATGCGTGTCTGAGAGGGAGAAAGAAAAAAAGTTGGAGATGGTGAGCACAGGAGTCTGTGTGTGTGTATCTTTATCACCTGCACTTTGCAAATGAAGTTGGCTCGGCTGCATGGCTTCAGGCTTGAATCTAATTTATGAGCTCTGCAGCAACACTTGCATTAAGAATATCAGACTTACCATTTGCTGACACTCATCACACTGGCCACTGGGCACAAGAGCCAATGTCTCCAACGGCAGTGTGTCTGGGATGCTAAACTATTGGCTTAGTTAAAAGTGTGTGTGCGTGGCTGTGTTCGGAATGTAATGTGCTTCTTGCATACTGCTTACTGTGCAGTACATGCTGTATAATGCCTACGGTTTATCTACAAAAAAAGTATAGTATCCAATGTACAATTATAAACAATTATGCTATGCAAAATTGCAGTATGCTTATTGTAGTGCAGTTATCAGTATGGAAATAAATATGGCTATTTTAAACATTTAATATAATTTTATGTAAAAGAAAATACACACTGGACATAAAAGGTCAAGTCAAGTGCATTGCATTGTGGTATAATGAAATACTAGCATATTGTTTATATATTGTTTATATATTGTATATTGTAATTGCCTTCTATTTTAAAAAATAGTATGTGATGTAGCAAATGTGATATCATGCAACAATAAACATTTAAACAGTTGTTGTTACATGACTTCATTATGTTGTTTGTTTAAATTTAGTAAGTGGCATCGAGTAATCATGTTTGAGTATAGTTATTTTACATTTCATAACCCAGTGTTGTGTTTAAAAAAAAAAAAAAAAAAAACACTTCTTGCAGTTTGATTGAATTATGAGTCAAGGAAATGGAAAATGTTAAAAACTGCTGTTTACATTAATTCTACATCATTTGCCACACTGGAAATTAAAGGTCAAGTCAAGCACATTGGATTATAGGTTACAGTTATATTAAATACTGAAAATTCTGGTTAGTCATCCACATATTGTATGTATATAGAAACATTTGTTTTTTTTTTTAAAACATATCCTTTACATAATATATGTAATTCATACTCTATTATAGAAGCTTCCATAAAGGTTATTTTTATACTCTATTTTCTATATTTTTCTGTATCTTTTTATACCCAAAAAAGGTAATTGCAACTTTTTTTTTTTTCTCAAAATTTTGAGTTCATAATAAATCAGATTTTTTCCCTTGCATTTTTGAGATATAAACTCAAAATTGTGAAATGTTAACCCACAATTATGAGAAGAAAAGTCAAAATTGTACGATATAAAAAGTTAGAATTGTGAGGTATAATCTTGAAATTGCAAAGGGGAAAAGGGGGGGGGTGGACCGCAATTTTAATTCAAGTTTTTTTTCCTTGCAATTTTGAGTTCACTGTATGTCATAATTCAGTCTTTTCTGAGTTAACATTTCTCAGTTCTGCCTTTCCTTTTTTCTTACAATTACGAAATATCATAATTCTAAGTTTATATCTCGCAATTATTAATTTTCTTTAATTTTTTGCCATTCAGAATTTTCTGACTTCTAATAATTGTGAGAAAAAAAAACTCTAAATTGTGAGATATAATCTAAAGGATGTGTGAAAAACAAATCAGCGATTACTTTTTTTTTTTTTTTTCATTCCATGGCAGAAATAACCTTCCATACTATTTTGTGTGTGAGTGTGTCAAAACCACAAACATTGTTTGATTGTCTCCATTTATGATTTGCCGAATGCATTTGGTGAAATTTCAGTAACTGTTTTAGTGTGCTTTGATAAACCTCTTTAAGGGGTGCGTTTGCCTGATTTCCCAGATTAGGTGCTGATTGTGTGGTGTGGAATAATCTCCCGCCCGGAGCTGTCAAAACAATGCTGTTGTTGACTGCTGATGAAAATGAGCCCACCATCTGTGAGAGGAATTATTCCCTTGCAAAAATTCACTCCAGATTCTGGGAATAAGCATCTCCAGCCAGGTGGCACATTCTGATACCCCATGTGCTTCTGCCTCCATTTCGTCTACACAAATGCCTCTTTGAGCATTTTAACGTAAATGGCTGATAGGTGGCGGGAAACATGTTGAAGGAGGAGTATAATAGGTAGGAGCTGGAAAAGAGGTGGATGAAAGATAGATAGAGGGAAAGAGAGAGGTGGCCGGTGGGACTGATGGTAAAGTAATGGCTCTCAGGATGTGATGTTCCATTAGCAAAAGCAGCAGTGACACTCTTAATACAGCCATCAATCAAAAGCAACGGCACATCGTAAGGTCAAAATCTCCTCTGCTCATAGCTTAACAGAAATGAACTGACACAACATCATCGTTTGAGTCATGATTGCTCTTATGGTACATCTCAAAAGCATATAAAGCAGTGAAGACCAAATAAAAAATGACAGAATAAAATGGAGTATTAAAAAAGGATACAAAAAGTTGATCATTTTCACTTATTTTTTATTTGCATTATTGCATTTGAATGTGAGTCACTTCCTGGCTCGACATTTCATTCAGTAACATAAAGTGCGCTATTTTATGCGTTATTTTACATATGCATATGCCTACGTATGTAATCGCTTGTTTCTCCTTCTTCTTCACCGTGTTTTGATACAGACATTCAGTACTCTTTCAGAAGCTAAGTAATAGCACCCCTTGCCATATAACAGTGAAAACACGGAAAGCCGGAAAATTCTGTCAATGGCATGGAAAGACTTACGTTTTTGTTGTTGTTGTTTTCATTTTTGAAAGAAATCTCTTATATGGCAACTTATTTCCACCACAGAATTAAAAAAATTAAAAGATAATTGTGACTTTTTATCTTACAAATCTGACTTTTCTCAGAATTGCAAGTTTACTTTTTAGTCAGAATTGCAAGATATAAACTCACAATTACAAGAGTCAGAGTTGCAAGATGTAAACTTGCAATTGCAAATTATAAAGTCAGAATTGCAGCAGGATAAATAATCGCAATTGCGAGTTTATATCTCACAATTCTGACTTTGTTTTTCAATTGTGAGACAAACTCGCAATTGCAAGTTATAAAGTCTAATTCTGAGGAAAAAAGTCAGCTTACAATTCTGACGTTTTCTTACAATTGCGAGTTTATATCACGCAGTTCTGACTTTATAACTCACAATTCACCCTTCACCGGGATTTTGATTGACAGGCAATCTGACCAATCATAACGCCGAAACTGCTATTTTTTTCTGACAAACAAACCAGACATGAGAGTATATTACATCGGTGGACTTAAATTTGAAAAATGGTGTCTATTGATGTCTTTCCATGGTTGAAACAGTACCTTCTGATGTTTATTCATGTTTATTTCATGGTATAACTAGTAAAGAGGAAGACATGATCGGTTCACATACTGCAAATTTGCAATTGTGAGTTTTTTTTCTCTCAATTTTAAAAATTTTCATTCAGTGGTGGAAACAAGCTTTCATACGGTTCTGTATTCAGTTTTGAATCATTGTGGTGAAGAGACTAGTTAGTTTTCATTTGAATCTGCTTGTTTGATACATTCCTTGTTGTTTTGTGTTGGTCACAGAAGCCCCCAGTGGTTTCAGACTTTAATAAAACCGAAGGAAAAAAAAAAACATATCTGCACTTATTAGCTGAGGATCAGAGAAGCAGACTTGACATCAGTTCTGATAATCAGATGATCCGAGTCATCGTGCATCTGTATCTGGATGCGGTCACTTCTGAGACCTGCTGTCAAACATAAGCTGGGATGAAATATCATCATACCTGTGATTGTTTGTCCTGAAATAAGCATGATCTAACTCTGAGGGATCTGTCCCTGCTGTATTGTCAGCTAACTCTGACCTTTACTGCATCAATATTACCAAATATCAGCATGGCAATTGTTGCTAGGGTGATGACACAAGACTGACCCACCTCCTTCTGCTTTAATGAGGCACCGGAAATTTCACCGCTAGAATAAATCAACCTGCCTCAATGACACGCATAGCTAACACACAGATTAATCTCTCAAAACCTGACAAGAACATTTCCATCTCACATTTCCACCCAAAATCGAAAGGAGGAAAGTAAAATAATGCCTATTTTTAGGACAATGAATTTTTATGACTATTTATTGACTGATTGATTGTAGTATTTGTTTCACTGCCTTTATGCCATTTACCCTGATTTAAATTATTTATTTATTGTTAGTTTGTTGTAGTATTTTTCATAGCCTTCATGCCATTTAGCCTGATTTTATTTATTTATTTATTTATATTGTTTGTTTGTTTGTTTGTTGTAGTATTTGTTTCATTGCCTTTGTGCCATTTACCCTGATTTAAAAATATTTATTTATTTATTGTTAGTTAGTTAGTTAGTTAGTTAGTTAGTTTGTTTCATTGTTTTGTTCATAGTTAAGGATGCAACAATATTAAAATGTGTCTTTACGCCATGTAAATAGCAAATATAATAATTGTATATTATTTTGTCTAAATAAATAAAAAAACACTAAAAATTACAATACTTTTTACTAATTTGAGTAAATGTAGCCATCCCATCATTATAATGCACAATATAAAAATTTGATCCTTATTTTGAGATTTTAAAGATTACATTAGATACATTAATAATTAAATAAATTATTGTGAGTGTTAGATGACTGCAAAGGTAACCCGAGTTAAAAATAGGGGAAATGTATAATTGTGCATCCCTAATAATTGTATTACAATTCATTTTATTTTGTTGTCATATCAAGATAATCATTCAGCTTGTACTTTTCCATAAACACAGACATACAGTTGTGGCCGTTTACCAGCAAATTTTCCCAAAGCTGAAATTTTCCTGCAATTGACATTAATTGCCAAGCATAAATCCCCCAGCATGCACTTGATTTACATCTACGTGGCTCCTTCATCATATCTCCTCCTGACAGAGATAGAAACAGTTCAATTTGTTTCTCAATGTCACTCACGCAATCAATCTCCATTGTCAATCAAACTGTAGAAAGCTACCTGTGAGCGTGTGACAAATGTTTTTTTGTTTTTTTTTTACGCAGTAACGGAAATAGAGATGAGGTCAAATTGCTCAGCTAGTGATTGACAGCTCCTGTATCAGCGCCTCCTCTTATGTGTTAGAGCGACGGCGGCTAATTCCTCTCAATCACACTGTACCTCAGAGCTGATGTGATCAGCGTCGCAGGGAACTGTGGCTGTGACTCACAGGGCTAAAGGTCTGTTATCCTGAATCCCCTGCTGATTGCCTGGAACCAAAGTCATCACTAAATGACGCAAATCATCAAACATAAACACTGAGGCGGCAGTAAGACTCAAATATCAGCATGCTTCAGTCATTCTGCACATCAGAAATAACAGCACTCCAATAAAACCCACTAGACTTCCATGAAATAGTAAATCACCTCATGCTGAGAAACAGGAGAGGAACACTGCTATTAAACATTTACAATTAATTTTGATGGAGTTTGTGATCATTAACCGACCTTTGAAGCAGAAATGATGCCAGTGATATATAAGATTAAATTAGGCAAGCTGATCAGATGAATAAATATTGAAAGACGTTAATGATGATAGATTTTTGACAGCTGTGTAAGATATTATAGTTTCATTTTCTTTCTGGCTCTTGCACAAATTAAGTCTGGCTGCTTATATTTTTCTATTATATTTACAGTAAAATATTACAATGGTAATATTTGATATTCTGTGTTTTTATAATAATAATAATAATAATAATAATAATAATAATTAGATTTTCCCCCCAAAATTGTGCAGTCTAATCATGCAGTCCACCTAGAACACCCTAGCAACCAATAGCAACACCCTGACAATTGTTCAGAACACATTAGCAACTGCATACTGTAGCAACACCTTGGCAACCACCTACAATACCCTTAGCAACTGCATAGTATCTCCCTGACAACCACCGCAACACTTTAACAACAATCCAGAACACCTTAGCAAACACATAGTACCACCCTAACAACTACTCACAACACCTTAGCAACTGCATAGCAACACCATGACAACCATCTAGAGCACCATAGCAACCAATAGAAACACACTGACAACTGTCCAGAACACTTTAGCAACCACATACCGTAGCAACACCTTGACAACCACCCACAATACACTTAGCAACTGCATAGCATCACCCTGACAACCACCTACAACACCTTAGCAACCCCATATTGTAGCAACATCTTGACAGCTACTCACAACATCTTACCAACTGCGTAGCATCACCCTGACAACCACCCACTACACCTTAGCAACCGCATACTGTAGCAATGCTTTAACAACCACCTACAACACCTTAACAAACACCCAGAACACCTTAGCAACCACATAGTAACACCCTAACAACTGTCCAGAACACCTTAGCAACGGCATATTGTAGCAGCATCTTGACAACTACTCGCAACACCTTAACAACTGCATAGCAACACCATCATAACCATCTAGAACACCTTATCAACCAAAATAAACTTCCTGACAACTGTCCAGAACACCTTAGCAACCACATACTGTTGCAAGACCTTGACAACCACTTAGCAATTGCATTGCAACACCTTAGCAATTGCATAGCATCACGTGACAACCAAAGGAGACCATAGCAACACCTTGACAACTCCACAGAACACCTTAGCAATCACGTAGCAACACCCTAACAACTGTCCAGAACACCTTAGCAACCACATACTGTAGCAACACCTTGAAAACCACCCACAACACCTTAGTAACTGCATAGCAACACCCTGACAACCACCCACTACACCTTAGCCACCGCATACTGTAGCAATGCTTTGACAACCACCCAAAAAAACTTAAAAAATGGAAACTGTGACCATAGTTGTTTTTGGGAAATGCACTTCAGAACACAAATGCATAGCAACTGGCAACTGCTCAAAACAGCTTAACAACTGCATAGCAACACCCTGACAATCACCCTCAACACCTTAGCATTGTGGTAGTGGGTTTTGCTCACATTTTTTTCAGCTGCATGGCTGCTATTTAAAGTAGCTTTTGTGTATGTGACACTGTACAGCAGAATCTTGAAATGACGCAAATCATCAAACATAAACACTGAGGCGGCAGTAAGACTCAAATATCAGCATGCTTCAGTCATTCTGCACATCAGAAATAACAGCACTCCAATAAAACCCACTAGACTTCCATGAAATAGTAAATCACCTCATGCTGAGAAACAGGAGAGGAACACTGCTATTAAACATTTACAATTAATTTTGATGGAGTTTGTGATCATTAACCGACCTTTGAAGCAGAAATGATGCCAGTGATATATAAGATTAAATTAGGCAAGCTGATCAGATGAATAAATATTGAAAGACGTTAATGATGATAGATTTTTGACAGCTGTGTAAGATATTATAGTTTCATTTTCTTTCTGGCTCTTGCACAAATTAAGTCTGGCTGCTTATATTTTTCTATTATATTTACAGTAAAATATTACAATGGTAATATTTGATATTCTGTGTTTTTATAATAATAATAATAATAATAATAATAATAATAATTAGATTTTCCCCCCAAAATTGTGCAGTCTAATCATGCAGTCCACCTAGAACACCCTAGCAACCAATAGCAACACCCTGACAATTGTTCAGAACACATTAGCAACTGCATACTGTAGCAACACCTTGGCAACCACCTACAATACCCTTAGCAACTGCATAGTATCTCCCTGACAACCACCGCAACACTTTAACAACAATCCAGAACACCTTAGCAAACACATAGTACCACCCTAACAACTACTCACAACACCTTAGCAACTGCATAGCAACACCATGACAACCATCTAGAGCACCATAGCAACCAATAGAAACACACTGACAACTGTCCAGAACACTTTAGCAACCACATACCGTAGCAACACCTTGACAACCACCCACAATACACTTAGCAACTGCATAGCATCACCCTGACAACCACCTACAACACCTTAGCAACCCCATATTGTAGCAACATCTTGACAGCTACTCACAACATCTTACCAACTGCGTAGCATCACCCTGACAACCACCCACTACACCTTAGCAACCGCATACTGTAGCAATGCTTTAACAACCACCTACAACACCTTAACAAACACCCAGAACACCTTAGCAACCACATAGTAACACCCTAACAACTGTCCAGAACA
The DNA here is from genome assembly GCA_039654775.1 of Spinibarbus caldwelli. Classification (NCBI taxonomy): domain Eukaryota; kingdom Metazoa; phylum Chordata; class Actinopteri; order Cypriniformes; family Cyprinidae; genus Spinibarbus; species Spinibarbus caldwelli. The sequence continues at coordinate 5,782,852 of CM077263.1, read as the reverse complement.
CCTTAGCAACGGCATATTGTAGCAGCATCTTGACAACTACTCGCAACACCTTAACAACTGCATAGCAACACCATCATAACCATCTAGAACACCTTATCAACCAAAATAAACTTCCTGACAACTGTCCAGAACACCTTAGCAACCACATACTGTTGCAAGACCTTGACAACCACTTAGCAATTGCATTGCAACACCTTAGCAATTGCATAGCATCACGTGACAACCAAAGGAGACCATAGCAACACCTTGACAACTCCACAGAACACCTTAGCAATCACGTAGCAACACCCTAACAACTGTCCAGAACACCTTAGCAACCACATACTGTAGCAACACCTTGAAAACCACCCACAACACCTTAGTAACTGCATAGCAACACCCTGACAACCACCCACTACACCTTAGCCACCGCATACTGTAGCAATGCTTTGACAACCACCCAAAAAAACTTAAAAAATGGAAACTGTGACCATAGTTGTTTTTGGGAAATGCACTTCAGAACACAAATGCATAGCAACTGGCAACTGCTCAAAACAGCTTAACAACTGCATAGCAACACCCTGACAATCACCCTCAACACCTTAGCATTGTGGTAGTGGGTTTTGCTCACATTTTTTTCAGCTGCATGGCTGCTATTTAAAGTAGCTTTTGTGTATGTGACACTGTACAGCAGAATCTTGTTCAGTTTGTCCATGTTCCAGGTGAGCAGCTGTGCTGAGATGTGAAACAGGATTGCATAACACTCAGCCGTGTAAAGATGGCTTGCACATTGACCTTTTGCTTTTTTTTTCACACGGTTCTGAGTGAATGTGGGTGGGATGGTGGAGAAAGAGAGAGAGAGGCATTTCTAAATGTGACTGTGCTCCATGATGCAGGGACGGCTCCCACACCATCCCTGGGGAATACAGACGCTTCCATCTCCACACAGGCTGGTGGGTGTGATGCAGTTAGTGGGACAGGGGACCCAAGGATGCCAGTATCCAGAGACTGTACTCTACCAATAGCCTGTAAAACACACACTGAGCAGACAGTAAATGCCAGCTTACACAGTCAACCAGTACTTGTGATAAACACACACCACGCACCTCTCAAATTAGCAGGGACAGAACAAAGTAAGTAACCGAGCAGAAAAACAAAAGGGAAGGAAGGAACTTGTGGCTCTTTCTTGTCTTTTTGCCAAATGTGTTCTGTTGAAGACTTAAAGATGCTGCATTATATGTGCTAAGAATTGTGATTTATTAAAAATGTATGGGTTTAGAGAGACATAAGCTTCAAAAACTAGTAAGCTGTCTCACCGCCTACATATGCGGCTACCTTCTACACTCTACATAAGTAACAGTAGTGTTCTACTTAGGGTTATTTGACTCACAGTTAGTGTCAATAGAGCTTAACATAACCATGTTGTCCAAATAAAACTATATCGCACTCATATAAGTAATATTTATTGCTTATTAGTGCAGTGCAGTTAATAAATATTTAATCAATATTTAACCACACTATTTTTTATATCAATAGTTTCTGGTTAATTTTTCCACGGAGCTCACCTGTTGAAGGTAATTTTAAGGTGGCCTAGTAGTGCACAACACAACAAAATCTCCACAACACAATGGAAACAAGCTGCAAAACAACAAAATTAGTACAATACAATGGAAACAAGTCACAACACAATGGAAACAAATCGCAACACAAAGAAATTAGTACAAAACAACGGAAACAAGCCGCAACACAGCGAAATTAGCACACCACAATGGAAACAAGCCGTAACACAACGAAATTAGCACAACACAACGGAAAAAAGCCACAGCACAACACAATGGAAACAAGTCGTAACGAAATTAGCACAACACAATGGAAACAAGCCACAACACAATGAAATTAGCACAACTCAATGGAAACAAGCCACAAAACAACGAAAACAATTCACAACAGAATGGAAACAAGACACATCACAACACAATGGAAACAAGCTGCAACACAACGAAATTAGCACAACACAATGGAAACAAGTAACAGCACAAGGGAAACAAGCCACAGCACAACACAATGGAAACAAGTCACAACGAAATTATCACAACAAATTTTGTTGTGATAATTTCAACATAACGAAATAATTGTTGTGATAATTTCAGCATAACACAACGAAATTAGTCCTATGCGTTGAGTTGTGGCGATTTCGTTGTGTTTTGCACTACTGGTCCACCGTATACTGTAATTTAGCCTGTAAACAGAATAAAACAAAAACAATGACTGCTGGCTTAATATATCAAGCACATCATGCAGTTTGTGGCCAGAATAAACTGCAAACTGAACCAGACTTTCAGCCAGTATTCAAAAACCAGACTATACGAGATTAGGAGAGACATTCAGGTTGCATCACTGTCTGGATTCACTGCTCTCTGCACTTTCAAACTAGACTGAACTCAGACCATTACATTATCAATAACAGAGTGAAATGGAAAAGGATCCTTGTCGTGATATATTCTGATATAACGATAGTAAAGAGCAGAGTGGGAGACAGGGGTGCTGCTACGGTTTCTGGGCCCCCTGGACAACATATTCACTCGGGCCCCCTGTGGGGGGGATGGGGGCTGCATTTCAGCCGACTTTTTTCGTGCCAATTTTCACGTCATAATTCAGACGCGGGCCGGGCCTCGGGCCTGTTTTAGGCTTCTCCTTATTTTTATATTTTAGACATCCATCAATTAGTGATGGAAAAAAAAATTGCCGCGCTGGTGGAAACAACACGAGACCATGCCACCGCAGCTGTCAAGAGCAGCTCGACAGTGTCCAGCAGCAGCAGCGAGCAAAGCACCAGCAAAAGTAATTACCATATATGTGTCAGGGGAAATAGTAAGGAGATATTTGAATTATTTACTAATAAACTAGTGTTTTCTGAGTCGGTGTCACAAGGATGAAGTTGCAGATCCTGACTCGCCATCTCCTCATTAAATGCACCTTTAGAGAGAAGTACATCTATGACTATGATTATAATGAAAGAGTTTTTGTTTTTGATTTGTTTTATTTCGTTAAGTAGTAATTTAAATATTTTCTATACATATATTTATCATGTCTGTGAGGCATGTATTGGTTGAGTTTCGGTTCATTTTTGTGAAGCGCTCCTGTTCAAGACAAGACGGCAGAAAGCGCATCATGTTTGTTTTCTTTATTTTATAAAAGCATGTTTGTTGATATTGTGAGGGCACACAAATAAAAGTAGACTCTTTTATTTAACGTTTAAACATTGTTATATGCTTGAACTGTTTTATATCTATAGATTTTATTTTAGGCAAGTCGTGATGATTTGAGAAGGCTAAATTGATCAAACATAGGCTCACTGTCTGCCACTGGCCGCTTGGTTGTTATTTTAAAAAACAAAAACTTAAATTTAACGAGCAAAAAATGCTACAAACATTTTCCTAAATTACCTTAATAAAGAAACGAAACAAAATATAATCACTTTGCCATTACATACAAAACTGAACTATTTTAATAGCTGAAACAGTAGTATAAGCTGCTTTGGGAGAAGGGGGGGGGGGGGGGGGAGTAATTCTGATAAGCTGTCGGACACGGACCGGGCTAGGGCCTTAATTTGAGGCCCGTGCAGGGCTCTAGTGTGGTGTGTGGGGATACCTCTTGGTAGAAATCGCAGTTGCCTTCCGGTGCTTTGGGGTTTGGGTGAGGGTTGCGGGGGTCCCCCTCGGGAAATCATGTTCCGCGTTCCCTTCAGTAGAAATCGCGTTCCCCCCTTGGTGGGCCCCCCTCCAACGTCGGGCCCTTAGAATCGTCCTAAACCCCACCCCCCCTTCCCTTACGGCGCCCCTGCTGGGAGAGAGTGATTTAGCCAGAAATAAAGAGAGAGAGGGAGTGATATATCCTGAAATAAAGAGGACGGAGGGAGTGAGATATCTTAAAATAAAAAGAGAGAGGAAGGAATATATCTCAAACTAAAACAACCCATTCATTTGCACTATAAAAAACATTGATCATTAAGCTTTGCCAGGTAATTTGACAAGAATGGCTTTCTAAAGTCAGTATTTCTCTCAGGCAGACAGAGTGTGAGGGAGGAGAAGAACGATTGTGAATGATGAAGGGGAAACTTGTCTGTGTGTCTGCTGTGAAATCTGTTTTAACCACAGAGATATGATGACGTGTGTCTTTGGGTGCATATTTCTGCAAATGGAAGGAGTGCTGAACTGCCCTGAGGATGGACAGTTTTGTGGAGTGTTTCTAGAAAAAACTAACAAACAAACAAAACTTTCACATGAAGTCAGCCAGAAGTCAGTATTGCTTGCAAAGGAAATCTCTATGATGACAGTAAATAACAAAACCATGATGAAAATCCATGCATGTTACCCTGAATGGTCAGTTAAAATTATCTTTTTGTCAGTTCCACCAATCCATCCATCCGATCATCCATTTTTCAATCCATCCATCCATTTGTCAGTTCCATCTATCTGTCCATTACATCATTCATTTTCAGTTCCATCCATCCATTCCATCCATCCATTTTTCAATTCCATTCATCCATCCATCCGTTTTTCAGTTCCATCCATCTATCCATTCCATCAATTTGTCCATTTTTTAATTCCATCTATCCATCCATTTTTCAATTTCATCCATCTATCAGTCCATCCATCCATTCCATCCATCCTTCCATTTTTCAATTCCATTCATCCATTTTTTCAATTCCATCCGTCCATCCATCCATCCATTTTTCAGTTCCATTTATCCATCCATCCTTCCATTTTTCAATTCCATCCATCCTTCCATTCATCCATCCATTTTTCAGTTCCATCCATCTATTTATTTTGCAATTCCACCCATTTATCCATTTTTCAATTCCATCTATCCATCCATCCATTTTTCAATTCCATCTGCCCATCCAACACAATGCATTAAGAGCCAGGGGGGGAAAACTTTTGAACAGGATGAAGATGTCCAAATTTTTCTTATTTTGTAGAAATATATATATATATATATATTTTTTTTTTTTCATTTAGTACTGCCCTTTGGAAGCAACAGAAGATACTTGCATGTTTCCCGGAAAACAAATTAAGTACAATTTACCTTGATCTTCAAATTCAAAAAGTTTTCACCCCCCGGCTCTTAATGCATCGTGTTTCCTTCTGGACCATCAGTGAATCTTTGAACCTTTTTTTTAATAGTTGTGTTTGAGTCCCTCAATTGTCCTCAGTGTGAAAAGATGGATCTCAAAATCATACAGTCACTGTTGGAAAGGATTCAAATATGCAAAAAATGCTGGAAACCTGAATATTCCGCAGGACATGGAGGATTTTTCTGAAGAACAGTGCTCAGTTTAACTGTTCAGAACAAACAAGGGACTCATGAACAACCATCACAAAACAAAAAACAGTCGTGGATCATCCAGGTAACCACACACAGTATTAAGACCCAACAGTTCACAAACTTTTGCAAGGGGTTATTTTAATAATTTCAGCTGTTTTTTTTTTTTGTCTTGTGGACTAAATGTAAACATCTTTTATGTAAAATATCTTACTCAGGACAGTACTAAATAAAAAATAACATGCATTTTGTATGATCTCTCTTATTTTGTTAAAATTACTCACATTTTCACAGATTCTGCAAGGGGTTCACAAACTTTCAAGTGGCACTGTATGTATACATATACATACTTGCATGTATGTTTATAAATGTATATGTGTACATGTATACTTTAGTGTGTTTTAGTCCACCTTTAAAAACAATAGAAGTTCAAGTACAAGTCTGTGTGTGTTTAAGAGAATGAAACTCATTAATTACTATATGTAGGTTCTTGCGGTCGGGACGTCTCTCCAGAGAATCTGAAGGCACTCAGTCTAATAAACCAGAGACTAGACATTTGGCTTGCAGGCTAGATTGTCTGGGTCATACCTCAAAGTCCAGCCATTGGTGTGTGTGTGTGTGTGTGTGTGTGTGTGTGTGTGTGTGTGTGTGTGCGCGTGTTTTTAAGTGTGTGTATATACCCACTAAAAATGTCTAAAATGAAAAAGTCACTCTTTGTTTTACTCTGATTAATCTTTATTTAAGACAAACTGCAGGTGGGGAAGTAAGGATGTCAATTACACAATCCAAAACTGCAGGATTTCTGCCATCAAATCATGTCGGATTAATCATATTTATGAGACGAGCGCACATGAACACCATCACAATGTTATAATTTTCTTTGAGTCCCAACTAAAGTGTAATGGTGGAAGCGTTATTGGTTAATCAAAGTTTTAAATATAGATTTTGGCCGTCCAGTTAAGTTTGTACACGTTTAATGTGCTGTTGATGAAGAATAGCACAAAAATTTATCAGAAAATACAACTCATGAAGTCAGTTTATGTGGCAGCACTACATTTCCCATCATGCAGTATGGAAAATGCACCAATTACGCATCTAATTAACATATTTTGCTCTTCAATTAGAGGGTTTATGTAAAACCTTTCTATCTTTATTACAATCAAAATCATTTTAAATAACAATTACAAATTTTGTGTCATTTCTGATTTGAAGGCAGTTTGTCAGAAAACATTTTGACCGTTAAAGCTGTTGTTATTATCGTTTATAAGCATCATTGGTCATTTACTATGACTTTTGACCCTTCCTTTGCAGAAGTTCATGCTGTGGCAATTCATCACCATTTCTGGCAGTTTTAGGACGCCCTGATATCTGAACATTTGGCCTCTCTTGTGCTGTTCAAAAGTATGTCATACAGAACTGTGAATGATTCACATTGAAAACACAGATGGTGCTTGCTGGGGTTTTTTTTCTGCTTCCCAACAACACGCAGTCCAAGTCTCCTTATATGACCGTGATATTTTTCGTCAGTGCCAGCAAAAGAACCAAACAACACATTTCCAGTGCCAGTTTTGACCGGTTTTGGGACAGTGCGCGCAGTGTACGGGCCAGAAAGGAACTGCTATTTCAGAGCTGCACTGAATATATGAGAGGAAGCAGCAAGATAAATCAAGACAGAACTGCATCCTCTTTCACAGTGAAAATCCCCTTACTAACGCCAGAGATACGTGGGTTAGCCACAACAAAATTATGAATTTTATTTTTTAAATGTATATTTTTTTTTACATCTTTTAAATTATGTATAATATAATTTTCAAATATACATATATATATATATATATATATATATTACGTCATTATTAAATTAAATAAAAATTAATGATATTTTAAAATATTAAATATATTTATATTTAATGTGTTACTATATATATATATATATATATATATATATATACATATATATATATATATATATATATATATATATATATATATAATTTATTAAATTATTTCTTAAATTAAAATAAATGTTTTAAAATATTAAATATATTTGTATGTGTATACTCATAAATTGTGGAAGTTCTCTCTGATCCACTTCCTTTAAAATTCACCGTACCGCATTTTCTCCAAATGTTGTGATGAATTTGCTCTGGTTTTATTTGGAGAGTATATGTTGTTCCGTACTTTGACTGTTCTTCTCGGTTGAGCTGTGTTGAGATCTGCTGCTAGTCCTGCTGGGTCTTGTTTTGGTGTTCAATGTTGCTGTATGTTTTGTGAATTAATATGCCCTGATTCTTTGCTCTACTGAACTGTGTTGTGCTACCATATGCTACAAACATGAACACGCATGAAAACATGCACACACTGCAGATCTCTTCTAAAGCCTAGTGAGCTGCCTCGCTGTCTACTACTGACACAGGCAGCAGGTTCTCATAAGTGAACCTCGTAAGTAAATGATTTGGATCGTTCTGCAAACGCAGAAACACCAGTAGAGCTCTTCATGGGAGACTCGATTTACAATTGATTCCAGTAGTGTCAGATATTGGCATTTTGCTACATTTTTAATGCCACACTCTAATAAACATAAAAACACATATTTATTTTAGCAATATTTTCAGTATTGAATAGAAAGTACAGTGTCTGTATTTATTATAACCATTTCATATATATATACATATAAAATTATAAAAAATTATATTATGTAATATAATCTAAATTATATTATGTATCTGTTTTGATATTAAACATTGTTTTCTTTTAAAAGTATTGAAACAATAGAAAATAACATTTTATTTTTTATTTATACAAATTTTATATATAACTATAAAATATATATATTTTTAATTATATGTAATAAAAATAAAAATTGTTATTTGCTATATATATTTTTTTTTAAAATTCATAAACTAAATACTGAATCAACTTTGAAAACAATTTTTAATTTTTAAAAAAGTATTAAATAATTTTATTTTATTAAATTAACTTAAAGCTGCAGTCCGTAACTTTTGCCTCTTTGTCGCCCTCTGTGTTTGAAAACCTGGAATTGCAGTTTCTTGCGGAATTATCTTCCGTGCGAGGGGTTGTCATCCGGTGTTCCGGCACGGCTCCAGCGCGGATGAATCTAATGTTTTGAGGTGAATGTGTAGTTGTCAGTCACTGCACCGGTGTGGATATTTACTGCCTATGTCTTGGAATATATGACCCAAATCAGAATTTTCACCGTGATTGCCATTTTAACAAGTCTGCCACGTTTGTTCTGCCCAACTGAGGAAAAAAGCATTACAATAAATCGCGCTACCAACAGTGATTAAATCTAAAGATCAGTTAGCTCATATCACATCTAACTGTGCAAAGTATTATTATTATTATACTTTGTTTTCAAATTATTAATGTTAACAACATAAGCATTGTGTGACTATGAGTATACAGTAGTATTAGCGTGTAGATTTCAATTTCTGTAGGCTACAGTCTAATATCTAATTGTCATACCATTCAAATTTCATATTAAGAAATTCTTTTAATCTAAAAAGCAAATTAATCTTCCTTAAAACTGGTTCTATTTAAAATACAAAAACTTGTGTAACCCCACGTTGGCTATCTGTAATCAGAACCACATTTAAAACTGGAATATAATTTAATTTCTTTCACATGTGTTTCATAAACACATAATCCTTTCTGGATTACAATCCGCCATCAAAATGATAAGTTTAATTATTCAAGCTGCTGTGAGAAAAGGCTGTAAATGATCCACCACCTGCAGCATCCTCACGTGCCAGAGCCTAGTAGCCGGGACAACTTCTTCATGTTTACAGATGTGACGTAATGACGCAGTGCCATGCTCGAATTTCCCGCGAAAACCTACCCGTGCCACTCAAATTAGAAAACATTATTATAAGCTAACCTTTGTGAATCGGGCTAAAGTAAGGCGATAGTTTTGAACACTGGCTGGTTATGTACTTTCTCAAATATTGATTTCGGATCATTTTTAACCAAAAAAAGTTACGGACTGCAGCTTTAAACTTTAATAAACATAACATTTTAATAGTATTATATAATATCAATACATTTAAATAATTTGGATGGTAATTATATAAATAAGATTCTCTCAATAATATCTCCATAAGTCTCTCCTGCAATTTCAGAAAAGCATGTTTTATATTATTCAGCTAGATAATGTTATCATATTTTTTATAAGCAGAATTCAACAAACAGCAGTTTTCAGAACATCCGTGTTTGTAATGCATTAAAACATGTACACGATGAATTAATGTAACCTTGATATTTGGAATATTATTTTAACCGAATCCCACATCGGAAGAACTGCAGGACTTGAAGGCATTTTTATTTGATGTCAGTTCATTTAACTGATGTTCATAAATTGTTCTTTGAAATGCCCATTCAACATGCATTTTGTCCCAAGTTCATTTAGTTCCCACCAGTCTGTATTGTAACTTTGAAATCCATCAGAGTTATTGTCAGTTCTTTTAAAAATCTTCCGCATATATAGTAATACATCATTTCCCCCAACATTTGTCTGGCCTGCAAAGGGCAGCTAAACGTCTCTCTTTGCAGAGAAAATACAAACATAACTGCTCTTTTAGTAAACCTGCACATCCCTCAGTCCTGTCAGATACAATCCCCACTAAACGATAACCCATCATGCTTTGCATTCTCAGCCCTGATTGGAGGGTCGATGGCAGATTTAAGCAGAGGTGAAGGAAAGCAGCAGGAAACATGAATTTGTTGAGCGATTGGGCTCTATATCTCCTGCTGTCTGGCAGTGTGTGATGCTCTCGAATGGGATGCACTGCTGCTCTTCTGCTCGACTGAGCAACTGCTGAGACACCAGGCTCTCGCTGGAGATCGATGCTAGCTGGACTGTTCTGCTCACAAAGGACTTTACATCCCATCTAACTTTGAGGATGTGTTCCAATCAGATCAAGCGGCACATTTTATCAGAATCCACAAAGGGAAGATGATTCTTTAGCTCCATCACTGAGAGATAAACTTTAGATGGACGCTAATGTTTGCTGTCCACTCCAGAGAGACTCTCATAATCACATAAAACATTTAGCGATAACCAGCCCGTCTTATCAGTGTGTTACCGAACAACCCTCTCAGCATAGGATGCTGTTATACGATACGAGAGCAATATCAGACTATGTCAGACTGTGCGTTTGCTGTTGCGATTTTCCCCTGTGTTGTATCCTTACAAGAGCTACTGTATATCTGTACTGAAATCAAAGACAGTTGACAAAACCTAATATTGATTTCACTTCTCCACTTTTCAGGACAGAACAATATATTGGCTATATTTGGAGTGAAACACTACTCCTTAGAAAGTAGTATATACTGTATGGCTATAATAATAATAATAATAATAATAAAGTAGCACTGGTACTGTATGTAAAATAGTGCGCTATATCTACCGGTAAGTGTTTAAAATTAATTGTATGTTATATATTGGCATATAATCTCATTCTGTTGCATGCTCAATTTAGCAAGTGGCATCAAGTTATCATATTGGAAATAAACATGCTTTATTTTAAAATAAACTTTTATTTTATTTTATTTTCAGCATGGAATAATGCCTGCATGCTTACTGTTTTTAAAGAATATTTTGCAGAATGACGTGTTCACAGATATTGCACGTTCAAATTAGCAAGTGGCATCCAGTAGTCGTACTGTAAATAAACATGCTTTTTATTTTATTTTATTTTATTTTTTGTTTCATTTCATTGTTTTTATTTTATTTCATTTTATTTTATTTTATTTTATTTGTAATATAAATATTTACTTAACTACAAGTTCAGAGAAAGAGATGTTTAAAATCAGCTGCTATTATGTTCATTCATCACACTGGAAATGGAAGCGCATTGCATTGTGGGATACAGTATTAGGCTGTTGTGTATATGCAATATGCTCTAGTTGTGTACTGCATACTGCAATGGCAAAAACACTGAAAATTGGTTTACTTTGCACAATAAACATACTGCAAACCTCACAAGTATAGTACAAGCAGTATGCCATTATGATCATAGGTTATGTTCAAAATACTACTATACCATTCTTACTGCTGTTTTCTGAATGCATTAAATACCAGCATGGCCAACAAAATGTGTAATGCACCACAGACACTTTTGCACAAAAAAACAAAAACAAAAAAAAACTTTATTTGAAATGTGAATTTCTAAGATGATAGCCATTGGTATTTTAGTATTACTTATATACCATATATTACAAATACACATTATGAATTAGCTTTCATTTTTATATTTTATTTTTATTTTAGTATTTATTTGTGCTTTTGTCATTTTGATTAGGGTTTTTAATATTTCTATTTAGATTTAATTGATTTTATATTTCAGTTTTGGTACTTCAGCTTATTATATTTTAGATTAACATTAACATTTCTTTTTGTTTTTCATCTATTATTTACATTTCAATTATATTCATATTTAAATTATATATTAATTAATTTAAATTATTAATTAAAAATATTAATTCAAATTATATTTTAATATATATTTTAATAACACCACTGATGATAACTGGATGTCACTAACCAACACAATGCCTGTAGTTCCACTTTCTATTTTTAAGAGTAGTTGGCAGACTTTATTCAGGGCCATTACCACCATAGACACTGAGAGAGACACTCAAATGAGCAGGTTAATGATCTGGACTGGAGTATAAGGCTGGCTTTGCTCTTTGTGTGGGCCGACGGTGGCAAGATTTCAGCGGTTTGACTGTAAAATGACCTGGGGAAACAGTACATGAACAAACTCGACCTTAAAAGCAGCGGAAGCTGGACAGGACGCATCTTACTGCGTGGGAAAAGAAATCACACAGTTCTCCAGGAGGAATGATGAGTTAAACTGTTTGAAGTTAGGCAGAGATACAGCCGATTGGCTCGGTAAAAGGATTCTCTCCGTCTGGTTTGGCGATGAAGCCAAAAGCAGCTCTGTCAGATGAAGAGATGAAAGCTTATTATTTTTGATAGATGGTTCCCATTTAAAGCCTCCAGGATAACATGGCCAGCCTGAAAGGGTCGTCAATGGGTCTTGTAAAGTACTAGCGGCCATTGTAGATCATCTGTGAGCCTGAAAGAGCTCATGAGTGCACTTTGTCTAGTGTGAGAGCAGCATCAAATAGGGTTTTTCGCCCGGTCTGATCACATCTGCTACGGTTTCCGCCCTGCTCTTTCTGACAAATAAACTCAGCCAAGATTTGATGGAGCATTTTTACCCCAAAACTACTAACGAGGGCCTTTCAGAATTGAAGAATCGCCTCCATTTCAGTTCGTGAATGTGAATGTCCATCAAAATGCTGAATTGGAATTTAATTTGGAAATACAGGAAGAAGATTTTACTAAATTGAAATTCAATGAAGTACAGCAGTCGAAAAAAGAGACTTTTTTTTCTTGGAGGTCACCAGGTCACTTTGGTTGATCACTAGTGGACAAAACTACTGCTTGGATACACGTTTGATGGACTTTGCAAAACCATATCATACCATATTGTGTGTGTTTGTTTGATTGATGTGTATAATGTGTATATTTTTTGACAAATATTTATTTGTGAAAATTTCTATATGTGACATTACAAAATTATCACACACATAAATTATAAATAAATTATAGTATTAATGTCAGACTGTATGTGTGATATATAAATAAATATATATATATGTATATTTTTTTTTTTTTTTTTTTTTTTACAAATATTTGTGTAAATATTTGTATGGCATTACAAAAATGTATTACTGATCATGTTAAATTTAATGAAAATTATCTGTGTATATTAATTAATATTATTAAACTCTAGCACACTCAATTCTAATTCTATTTTATCTGTTTTCTTTTTTTCATTTAAAAAAAAAACACTTGATCCTCTAACACTTGCACTCTATTTCTATTTTAACTACTTGGTTTAAAAAAAAAAAAAGAGAGCCTCTAATACTAACGTTTCCTATTCTTTTTCTATTCTATCAACTTGTTATCTTTTTATTTATTATAAAAAAAAAACCTTGCTGCGTGTACTGAATTAGGCTAACTGAGATTTGTCATAGCACTTGCATATTATTGCTCTTTTGTTGATTTTGGTTGCTTCTATTGTCCTCATTTGTAAGTCGCTTTGGAGAAGACCGTCTGCTTAATGACTAAATGTAAATGCAAATTTGTAATATTACAATTCTACTTCCTGAAATTCTGTGTGCTAAATCAATTCAAATTCAATTCAAATTCACTCACTCTATTCATTCACTTCTAAATGGAATTCAATGTATTACATCCAACATTTTTGTTGCCACAATCTCTTATCTTGCCTTCTAAAAAGACCCAAGTTGTATTTTCAATTTCCCATCAATCCTGACTGCGGTCTCTATTTTCCGGCCTCCATATATCAAATGAGGGTCAAGCTAGTCCTTCACTCATTGAGAAACCCAACATGCCATTTTTATCTCTGTGGCAACATATCAAGCAGATTCCAGGCCTGCAGGACTGTGTTTCCATCAGCTTAGATCTCCGCCATTCTCAGGTTCAAGATCCGATAGTGAAATATCTCATTGCTTCTCAAACACAATACACTGGTGGATATTTCATCTGGTTTGTGGTAAAATAAATAGGGCAAATTATATTTCATTGCTTTGGAGTTTTTTAAAGATACACACATTGTTCTTTGACTGACCTGAATGTGCCTCTTTGGTTGAACAGAAGCATTGGGCCAGTCGTGAGGCAGACCAACCTGTTTGTCTCAGAGAGCTGGATTCTGATTGGATGACGGGGTGGCAGGGCGTGCAGGTGATAGACTGGCCGGAGTGTGTTGATGAAAGGCGCACTGCAGCCGCGTGATTTATGCAGGGATTATCTCTATCTGTCACAGCCTTATGTGGAAAACTAATCGCACGTGTGGATATCGATCCTGTCACCTTTCCGCTGGGACACGTGGAGGATGGACAGGCGGTCTATTACCTTCATGTTGCGGTGAATTCATCAATGAGTCTCTTTATGTTGATGTCCTTAGAAAAAGTTGACCAGGACTACCAAAGTTTACGACAAAACACCATAATTGCTACTAGAATTTTGATCATTTATTATCAAATTTCTTCAGTTAATCCCATTTTTAAAAATCCAAATGCTGTTTTTATTTGGGGAAAAATAAAAAACCTTATTTCACATCTTGGCAATTGTTTACCAATGTGCAAATCAAAAGTTATATAAAAACACACCCACACCTACATATATAAATTTTAAAAATATATACAAATTATAGTAATTATGTTGCATTAGTAATATATATAATATATATTATTAGTGATATTAGAATAGTATAAAATATAATACACACACAGAGAGAGAGAAAGCAAACAGCAGTTTCAAAGCTGCAGGATATAATATATTATTATAATTTAATAATATATTAGAATATTATATGTTATTATATGTTCATGTTGTAATATATATGATATATACAGTACAGTCAACATTTGAAGTGGATCGAAAAAGTTGATCAAAGTTGTCCTAAGACAAGAACGGGTATTTTGGTTTTAGGACAACTTTGATGAAATGTTTTGATCCACTTCAAATGTCGACTACTGTATTTATGTTTATATAATAATATTAATTACACAAAACAAACAGCAGTTTTAAAGCTGAAGGAATTTTTGTTGATATTCATGTTCTCGCTCATTTTTTTTTTTTTTTAATGGGTAAGTATAGAATATAGATGGAGGAAGTGCTTGCCCAAGACTGAATTGATATTGATCAAGAACATAATTGCCTTATGTTATGACACGTAAATGTCACACGCTAACTACTAGCATGCTAACCTTCATAACGCAATCGTCACAGATGGACGTAAGAGGGAAAACAGAAACAGGCTGGACAGGAAGACAGGGTGGAGGAAGAGCAAATGAAGAACATTCTGTTTGCTTTCCATGAAAGGGCACAATAATCTTAATCAAATCTTAATGAGGGAAGCTGGCAGTCCAGTCAGGCCCACTCATTCCCCGGCAGGCTGCGCGTCACAGCTGTCCCTCCCACGCCGCGTGTCACTGGACCAGACCCAGATCTGAGCGCCAGCAAAGCCCCTCTCAAAACATTCTGTCAGCTTTACAGTTTACATCTGATTCCATGTAGCAGCTTTATTAATGACTAATCAATACACTTCATTTGCTGTTGCCTGCTCTATTCTGTTGTGCTCCATTCTATTCTATTCTATTCTGGTCTGAGCTGTTTTGTTCTGGTCTGGACTGGTCTATTCTATTCTGTTTTGTTCTATTCTATTCTGGTCTGGTCTGGTCTGATCTGTTCTGTTCTGGTCTGTACTATTATATTCTGTTTTGTTGTATTCTATTCTGGTCTGTTCTATTCTGTTCGGTTCTATTCTATTCTGGTCTGTTCGGTTCTGTTACAGTTTGGGGTCAGTAAGATTTTTTTATTTGAAAGAAATTAATAGTTTTATTTTTCAAGGATTCATTAAGTTAATCAGAAGTGACAGTAAAGACATTTATTGTGTTACCACAAAAATATTAAACAGCAGCTGTTTTCAAAATTGATAATAATGTTTCTTGAGCAGTAAATCCTCATATTAGAAGGATTTCTGAAGGATCATGTGACACTGAAGACTGGAGTAATGATGCTGAAAATTCAGCTTTGCATCACAGGAATAAATTACATTTTTAAAATATATTAAAATAGAAAACTGTCAGACTTGTGTCCCTGTGTCTTGTGCTTCCCTCCCTCATCTGTTCATATTTGGTCTTACTGTTCCTGTCCTCATTATTAGTTCATTAGTCTCCGTCTGTTTAATTACTCCTCACCTGTTTCAGTTCTTCCTCGTTTAATTTCCTAGTGTTCTTAAGTCCTGTGTCTCCTTGTCTCCAACGACCGGTATTGTTTGTCTTCACCCCACTCAATGTATGTTCTCCTTGGAAATTGTGTTATTAAAAGTCTGTTTCTGGAAGTTTGCTCCTCATCTCCTCGTCTCCTCACTCCTTGCTCCCATCGTAACATGACAGAATACCGGACCAAAACAATAGTAAGCGGTGTTCCTTTTCCCCGTTTTCTTTTCCCTTTTTGAGAGTCTTTGTTTTTGTTTTTCTTGTTTTTTCCCTGCGGCTGTGGAAATTGCTGCTCGGTTCATCGCCCTAGCTCGCCGAGATCTCCCGCTGGTGGAGTATGCATGGGAGTTCTGTGGGCTCGCCGCGGCGACGGCATTCGATGACGCCACCATCAGTTCGCTGTTCTGGTACGGGGCCAACTACCATCGCCCCGTGGACCTCCCTGACACCACAGGACTAAACTGGAGGGAAGGGATCCTCCGGTGTCTGGAGAGTGTCCTGCCCCAAGCCAGAACCAGCCCGCAGTCAAGCCCGCCCGCCGATCCTCAGTCAAGCCTGCCGGCCGCTCCGAAATCAAGTCTGCCAGCCATTCATCAGTCAAGTCTGCCGGCCGTTCATCAGTCAAGTACGCCGGCCACGGCTCTCTCAAGCCCACCAGCCACTCCGAAGTCAAGCCTGTCAGCCGTTCCCCACTCAAGCCCGCCGTCCGCGGCTCCCTCAAGCCCGCCGGCCGCCGCTACGTCACGCCCACCGGGCGCCGCAACGTCAAGCCCGCCGGCAGTCCAGTTCACCCCCAACCGAAAGAGGGGGATGAGGAGAAAAAGACTGTTCGCAGCCCTCATCCTCGTCTCTGAATCGGTCCCAGCCCCAGAGCTCGCTCCAGTGTTGGCTCCAGCCCCAGAGCTCGCTCCAGTGTCGGCTCCAGCCCCAGAGCTCGCTCCAGTGTCAGCTCCAGCCCCAGAGCTCGCTCCAGTGTTGGCTCCAGCCACAAAGTTTGCTTCAGTATCAGCTCCAGCCCCTGACCAGAGTCCAGTGCAGGCTCCAGCCCTGACCAGAGTCCAGTGCAGACTCCAGCCCCTGACCAGTGTCCAGTGCAGGCTCCAGCCCCTGACCAGAGTCATGTTAGAGCTGCAGATCCCCCGTTAAGCCCAGGAAGGGCTCCTGATCCCCCGTTAAGCCCAGGGAGGGCTCCTGATCCCTAGTTAAGCCCAGGAAGGGCTCCTGATTCTCCGTTAAGCCCAGGAAGGGCTCCTGATCCCCCGTTAAGCCCAGGGAGGGCTCCTGATTCCCCGTCAAGCCCAGGGGAGGGCTCCTGATCCCCAGTTAAGCCCAGGGAGGGCTTCTGATTCCCCATTTAGCCCAGAGAGAGCTCCTGTCCCTGAGTTCAGCCCCGTAAGTTCCCCCAAGTTTTTTTTTTTTGGGGGGGGGGTAGTAGGGCTCCAGGTCGTAGGGGCGGGGGCTGGGGCCGAGGCCTCAGAGGCAGATCCACCATGGCCTCCCGAGTCTCCTGATCCGCCATGGCCTCCCGAGTCTTCTGCTCCGCCATAGCCGCCCGAGTCTCCTGATCCACCATGGCCGCCCGAGTCTCCTGATCCACCATGGCCGCCCGAGTCCCCTGATCCGCCATGGCCTCCTGAGTCCCCTGATCCGCCATGGCCTCCTGAGTCCCCTGATCCGCCATGACCTCCTGAGTTCCCTGATCCGCCGTGGCTCCCCAAGCTCCCTGCTCTGCCGTGGCCGCTCGAGCTCCCTGCTCTGCCGTGGCCGACCGAGCTCCCTGCTCTGCCATGGGTCCCGGAACGGGCGCTGCCCTGGAGGCCTTCCGTCCTGGAACCCTGTTGCTAGAGGCCTCCAGAGCGCCCACCCCCCCTCCCCGTTGGATGTTGTACGGCGCAGGACGCGCCTTCCGGGAGTGGGGAGTTATGTCAGACTTGTGTCCCGTGTCTTGTGCTTCCCTCCCTCATCTGTCCATATTTGGTCTTCCAGTTCCTGTCTTCATTATTAGTTCATTAGTCTCTGTCTGTGTTTAATTACTCCTCACCTGTTTCAGTTCTTCCTCATTTAATTTACTAGTGTTCTAAAGCCCTGTGTCTCCTTGTCTCCAACGTCTGGTATAGTTTGTCTTCACCCCGCTCAATGTATGTTCTCCTTGGAAATTGTTATTAAAAGTCTGTTTCTGGCAGTTTGCTCCTCGCCTCCTCGTCTCCTCACTCGTTGCTCCCATCGTAACATGACAAAAACAGTGATTTTAAATTGTAATAATATTTCATAATATTGCTGTTTTTTCTATATTTTCAATCATAAGATAGATTTGAGAATAAGACTTCTTTCAAAAATATTACAAAATTTGAAAGACTCCAAACTGTAGTGAATACACCACTAAAAAAAAAAATTAAAACAATAAAAATGTATTATTAAATAACAATTACTATAATGTTCTAATGTTCATATATATATATATATATATATATATATATATATATATATATATATATATATATATTTTTTTTTTTTTTTTTTTACTAATCCTGGAATTTTTAAACAGTAGTGAATATAATAGTTCTCCAACTTTCAGTTCAGTTATATTATTTCAATATATGTGACATAAATTAAGGGTAATTTGAATGAAGAGGAACAAATATTTCAGGAATAAAAAATTTCTAATATTTTCTGCTCTATTCTATTCTATTAAATTCTGTTCTATTCTGCTGTCTTTTTGATTCAACTTTATTCTGTTTCTGCATGTGTAGTTAATATCTTCCAATTCTTTTCTTCCCTTTTCATTTATTGAGTTTTATTTTGCTTTTCTCTTCTGTTCTTTTTTTGTCTGCCTTGTATACTATTTTCTCCTGCTCTTCTTTTCAATTCTACTCTCATCTGTTCTAATCTATCCAGTCTGTTCCATTCTGATTCTAATTTGTTTCGTTTTATCCTCTCTGAGATGAATCCTAACCATTTTCTAAGTGTTGTTTTGCAATGTTCTTCTCTGATGAATCTTGCAGGCTCTTTTTTCCTCTCTCTGTGCTGTTTTGCAGCCTCAGGCCCCGGCTACGCTCTGATTGGTTTTATTGGCAGTGGTTCAACACTTGGATGTCGGCTTCCTGGTGGCTTTCATAATGAAGATGGTTCTGCACATAAATGATAGTGGAGCAATTTCCTTTTCATTTAATCGGGAGGAAAGCAGAGTGCCTCCATAAGTGTATCATTCCATGTCAGAATGACCAGCACTTGTATATTCATCACGACATCCCCTTTTGAGGTTAAAACAGAACAAGGGCTGTTTAATCTAGAACAAAGCGACTTAAGGACACTCTCAAGAGTGAAATGTATAACTTCAGAAATCCAAAGAAAGAAAGATAAAAAAAAACAGGATGACAAAACAAATGTCAGGAGATTTTTACACAGTAGAAGTGAACAGTTTTAGGTAGTTGAAATGATTGTTCACCCAAAAATGAAAGTTCTGTCATCATTTACTCATCTTCATGTCTTTCCAAACCAGTATGACTTTCTTTCTTCTGCTTTTTTGTCATTTTTACAGCTTGACAGCTTCTGTCGACATTCACTTGCATTGTAAGGGAAGAGAAGACATTGTGCTTGACATCTCCAATTGTGTTTCACGGAAGAAGGAAAATCATAGGGTTTGGAATGACATGAGGGTGAGTAAATGATGACAGCATTTTCATTTTTAGGTTTACATTTCTTTAAAGCAAGGTGCACTTTAAAGGAATAGTTCACCCAAAAAGGAAAATTTGCTAAAACGTTACTCACCCTCAGGCCATCCAAGATGTATATGAATTTGTTTCTTCATCAGATTTGGAGAAATTTAGCATTACATCACTTGCTCACCAAAGGATCCTCTGCATTGAACGGGTGCCGTCAGAATAAGAGTCCAAACAGCTGATAAAAACATAACAATAATCCATAAGTAATCCACACCACTCCAGTCCATACGTTATTTTGTTTTGTCCATTAGTTATTAAGGCTTTTTCAATTTAAACTGTTGCTTCTGGCCAAAACACAAGTCCATAATCCATAATAATTCTTCATCCAGTGAAAAAGTCCATCCCCTGTTGTCCTCTCACATCAAAATCCACTGACATTATTTGGTTAGAACTGTTTTGGACTGTTTACTTATGGTTTATTGTGATGTTTTATCAGCTGTTTGGACTCTCATTCTGACGGCACCCATTCACTGCAGAGGATCCATTGGTGAGCAAGTGATGTAATGCTACATTTTTCCATCTGTTCTGATGAAGAAACAAACACATCTACATCTTGGATGGCTTGAGGGTGAGTACATTTTAAGCAAATTTTCATTTTTGAGTGAACTATACCTTTAATAAGATGAAGTATATGTGACTTTTTCTCTGTCATACCATCAGTAACTACTGTACCACAGGAACCACAGGCAGCATGGCTGATCTTCACACATGCAGAGTGGAAGCCATTTTCATATTTTAATCGTGAGGATTATGCAATCAGTGAGAGTCGTTCAGGTCTTCTAGTGAGAGGAGTAGAAAAGGCAATCGATAGGAGAGAGAAAGGGAGGGATTGAATGCAAAATGAAAAAGTGAGAGAATACTTATTCAACACCTACAGTTGAGAATCACTGAAACCAGCGCTCTTCCCAAAACAACAAAAACCCTTATCACATTGGATAGAAGTTTTAATGAGTAAAGAATAGAGGAACATTGATTATAGTTGCAAAAGCTGCCTATAGTTCACCCAGAAATCATTTTATCATCATTTATTCACATTTATGTCATGTCAAACTTGTTCGACTTTCTTTATTCTGTGAAACACAAAAGGAGATCTTTTGAAGAATGTTCACGCTGCTCTTTTTCATATGAAATAGTGGTCAGTCAAGCCTTAAACAGGTCAAAAATTAGTAGTCCATATGACACATGCATTGTATTCTTAAGTCAAATAAATGCTTT
The DNA here is from genome assembly GCA_039654775.1 of Spinibarbus caldwelli. Lineage (NCBI taxonomy): Eukaryota > Metazoa > Chordata > Actinopteri > Cypriniformes > Cyprinidae > Spinibarbus > Spinibarbus caldwelli. The sequence goes on along the minus strand of CM077263.1, from coordinate 5,761,772 downwards.
ATTTGAGGAATAGATTTCCAAGTCATTCTGAGTCATACAGATTTGAAACGTCACAATCATAATAAAAATAATAATAATAAATGAGCATTATGTTAATTATTATTATATAATAATACATTAATATTCTATTCTTTTTTTTTTTTTCTAGTGGTGTATTCCTATACACTACTGTCTGGAGTCTTTAAAATTTTGTAATATTTTTGAAAGAAGTATCTTATTCTCAAATATATGTTATGATCAAAAATATAGTAAAAACAGTGATATTGAGAAATATTATTACAAATTAAAAGAACAGTTTTCTATATTAATATATTTTAAAATTTAATTTATTCCTGTGATGCAAAGCTGAATTTTCAGCATTATTACTCCAGTCTCCCATGATCCTTCAGAAAACATTCTAATATGCTAATTTGCGCAAGAAACATTTTTTTTTATTATTATTATCAATGTTGAAAAAAAGTTCTGCCGCTTAATATTTTTAAGGAAACCATGAAAAAAAATGTTTGTATTCTTTGAATTTATTTGAAACAAAAATCCTTTTAAATATTTTTACTTTGACTTTTGATCATTTTAATGGTTCCTTGCAATAAAAAAAATAAATAACATTGAATTCATAAAAAAAATTATACTAACCCAAAACTTTTGAATAACAGTGTATACATAGAGATTAAATTTTTTGTTCAGTCTTCATGTCCTCTATTTGTATTATTAACCAGGTCGTTTTAGACAGCTTCATTGTGTCTGTTATGCAACAAAAGCATAATGTTCCTCCTGAGGACCACTGAGGAACCCACCATACAAATATTAAGAAGCAAATGAGGCAGAGTGTTTTATTTATGAGCCCACGCTGGCTACACGCTCTCCTAAACTGCAGTTTTTACTCTCCCCTGCAATTAACACAGCTGTTTTGATGAATGACATCAGTGTGAAGTAGATGTAAGTTTGCGGGGCCATTACGGTTCGGGGTGATAACCTGTACGGGAGTATAATAGGCAGACAATTTCTCCTTGTTTGTTGATCATTAGTGGTAATTAAGACTAATCTCTCTCCATCTTTCAAACTTAGCAGGAAGCGCATTTGTAGCCATGGTGACTCTTACGATCTCAGCATGGCGTGAGAACTGTCTGTGTCTTGGATGTGCAGTGATTTGTGGGAAGTTTCCTAGTAAATGCTTGGCAGTGACACTTATAGAAGCTCAAGGTCCGGTCCAAACAAAACACCCTTGTGACATTTCACCGAAACATCAGAAGACCTTCTGTCCGGGTCGACGCTTCAGCTCCCTTCAATGATAATGGCTTAATAAAAGATTTAACAGGCTTCAGCATCACAGTCCTGCGGCCATAGAGACAGACTCTCTGCTCATCTCGTCACGCTAATTGATATTATTATGTGTCCAGAGCTTCAGGAGATCTTTAAGGGTTCAGATACGCCTGCTGAGATCTAAACTGAACATTTTGGGGGATGAAGAGATTACGTTTATCTCATGACAAACTGGTGGTGGGCAGCACTAGACACCCACAGCTTTACCCATAATGCTCTGTTTGAGAGGGAGAGGTGCACCATCTGCTGGTGAATGTGTTTATTGTGGTGCTAAATGTGTGGGAGGGAAAACTGTAGGTAATGAGGTGAAAAGTCAGAATGATTTTAGGAGCTTACCACAATTCCAGCAGGACTGATGTGGGATGACACTATAATTCAATGCCTTTTGTGCCAAAACATGTCATGAAAACATTTTATTCTAATTTTTTTGCTATTGTGGATTTTCAGCGTTAATATCTTCAACTGAGTGAACATGAAGACCAGTTGCGTTTGCCACGTGACATTCTGAGAGAAGATTTTCAACTGTGTAAGTTTATGTTATTGTTATTATATAATAACATATTAGTATATTATTCATTATTTTCTAGTGGTGTTTTCCTCTACACTACTGTTTGGAGTCTTTACAATTTTGTAATATTTTTGAAAGAGGTCTCTTATTCTCAAATATATCTCATGATAAAAATATAGTAAAAACAGTAGTATATATAGTAATGTTGTGAAATATTATTACAATTTAAAAGAACCGCTTTCTATATTGATATGTTTCAAAATATAATTTATTCCTGTGATGCAAAGCTGAAATTTCAACATCATTAATCCAGTGTCACATGATTGTAGGGGAGTCAAAATAAAACTACAGTCAAAATAAAACTATTATTATTTGTGTAAAGCAATTTTTTATTGTTTTTAACCTTCAATCTTCTATGCATACTAAAAAAGGTACTACAATGTCTTTTTTGGACATGATACCATGACGATATCATTCCTGTTTAGTCATGTAAAGTGATATTACCATGGTATTTTTCAAAAGTACATTACCAAAATATTTTTAGGAATTAATATTTCTATTCAGCAAGGATGCATTAAATTGATGCATTAAATTGAACTACTAACTATAGTAAAGACTTATACATTGTTACAAAAAAATTTCAAATCAAAAAAAAAAATCTGTTCATCAAAGAATGCTAAAGAAAATGATCAAAGATTACACAAAAACATTAAGCAGCACAATTGTTTTTAACATATAATATGAAATGCATATAATATTTAACATATAACAATAATAATATGAAATGTTCTCTGAGCAGCAAATCAGCATATTAGAATGATTTCAGAAGGATCATGTGACAATATTATATAAATATATTTTAAATTATATTAAATATATAGAATAAATTATATTTTAAAATATATTAAAATAGAAAACAGTTATCTTAAATAGCAATAATATTTCACAATTTTACTGTTTTTACTGTCTTTTTGAACAAATAAATGCAGCCTTGGTAAGTAAAGAAGTTTTCTTTCAAAAACTGTAAAAAAAAAAAAAAAAAATCCTACCAACCCCAAACTTGGAGTGCCATGATTTTATTATCTAATACAATGGGACCACATTAGTACTCGTTTGTATTGGAAGGTAAAACCAGATAAAATCAACTAATATATATATATATATATATATATATATATATATATATATATATATATAACAGAATTAAGAACATCTATAACAGAATTAAGAACATCTTGGAGAGATATTCTGTACATTTTGTATTTATTGGTACTCACTCGAAACATCAAATGAGGCACAGGAGTTTGAGTGTTCACACTGCTACCAAACAACACACTGGAGGCAGATAGCGCTGTGTAACAAGACAAGTGACACAAAACAGTTTTCAGCACAGTTCACAGGAAACAGTGTAGAAAAGAGCTGTCTGTTAGCATGAGATGTTTAGCAGTGAGTCTGTGCAGGTCATTTCCAGTGGTTGAACTTGTCATGGTACTGCTTTGTCTGTGGAGACACTAACATTATGTCATGTCGGTCTGTCATATGAACCATCAAATCTCACAGAGTGTTGTGAATGCAGTTAATCCAATGTTAAAAATGCTTAAATTATACTAAAGTCAAAATGAAATGACATTCAAAAACGTTTTGACTTATGTGATATATTTTTCAGTGAAACAGGGCAGAACTTTGGGAAGTCCCATTGTGAAATGACTGGATAGAGAAAAGAAGGTGTTCTGTACCAGAATGGAAGTTAGGAGCATTTTGATCTCAAAGGTAATGCTTTTATTCCCTCAAAAACTATAGTTATGTGCTATATTTGCTGTAACCTTTACATATGTGCTCTGTGGAGAAAGTAACATGTTGACTGCAAATTTTTCATGGTGACTTAAAGACATAAGCCAGAGTTTTGGCTTGAGATTTAATCAAACTGCATGTTTATATGTGTTCAAAAGTTTGGGGTCAGTAAGATTTTACTTTTGAAAGAAATTGATACTTTATTCACCAAGGATGCATTAAATTGATCAAAGCAGACAATTATGATGTTACAAAAAATTCTATTTCAAATCAATGCTGTTCTTTTGAACTTTCTATTCATTAAAAAAAGTGTATCGCATTTCCATAAACTAAGCAGCACAACTATTTTCACTAATAATAATAAGAAATGTTTCTTGAGGAGCAAATCAGCATATTAGAATGATTTCTGAAGGATCATGTGACACTGAAGACTGGAGTAATGATGAAAAAATTCAGCTTTGCATCACAGGAATAAATTACATTTTAATATATGTTCAAATAGAAAATGGTTATATTAAATTGTAATAATATTTCACAATTGTACTGTTTTTCCTGTATTTTTTTTCAAATAAATGCAGCCTTGGTGAGCATTAAAACATTCAACATTCAAAAACATTAAAACACCTTTCTGACCCCAAATTTTGAACGTTAGAGAGTGCATAAATAACACTGTTTTAAATAAGGTTCATTATATAATAAGGCTCTTGAACAGCTCATCCAGTCACATGACATCCTCCTTTGAAGAGGTCAATGAGGTCACATAACCATTACAGTTTTAACTCAACTCCTATTCATTAAAGAAAACAGGACTGGAACCGAATACCAACTACAAGTAAATCTTTGAGTCCAATAAAGCAGCTGATAGATGTGCTGTATGCTGGCCATGAATTATGTGTATGATTAGAAACAAAAGGCTGAGAGGTTACTGTTACTGTGCGATGGAGTTACATGATGGTGACCCTCTCAGGTGAAATGTGGGCAGCTGGTCTCTCGTGGTTGGTGCGGCTCTGATTGGAGTCTAATCCACGCCTGATCCGTTTCAGTTTTCGGCTCACACAGGGAAGCAGCAACACCACTTTTCCGATTATCACCGTGACAGGCAGAACCAGGGCCAGGACGAAATTGGGCGGCATGTAGAAGCGATAAGACTCCTCCAGAAACGCCCGCTGCCAGCCGAATAGCAGAGCGTGGAACGTGGAAATGAGCAGGGCGATGTAACCTAGAGTGGACTGACAGGATATAGACGCTCGTTTGACATCTTATTTGCCTGAGGACACTGAAGCTGCGAGATTGGAGGGTGGAGATTGTCTTACCTGGATGAAGCTAAACTCTCGCCAGTTGAGTGCGTTGTGCACCGATGGAATGGAAGTGACAGCTAATAGAGAGAGGAGCCCCAAACCCATGATGCCAAAGGAAATGTACATCTCCACTCTCCAAACTTCCTCTTCGTTCCATGAGTCCTCTATATTGGCATGCACCTACAGAGAAAGATAAAATAAGATCTGTTTATATAGGATATAAATAAATAAAATAAAAAGGAAAAAATATATTATATTATATTATATTATATATAATAATAATAATAATAACAACGTAGTTTCTATACATATCTCTATGTAACAATATTTATTATTATTGTTATTATTTATTTTGTTGTTGTGTCAGTATATATGTATTTATCTATATATTTATTTACATATGTTGATTATTATCTTTGTTATTAATTATGTTTAGTATTAATACTCTATTAACTCTATAAACTATAAAAAATGATTACAATAATAATAATAGTATCTCTATGTATTTATGTATGTATTTATATATTTATTCATATAAATATATATATTATTATATATGCCACACCCTCAAAATGTAAAGTCTAGAATAAAAGTATGAACAAAACAAAAACCACACACATCCACCACAGTGGAACTGCTGGATCTGACTGGTGTAAAGAACACACACACACACACACACACACACAGACCTGCTGATAGGCCATGTTGAGCATCAGGTATCTCTCTGAGCGTCTCATGGGCAGGCAGAGGCTGTACAGCACGTGAATGCAGCCAAAGAAGAAACTCAGCAAACCCAGCTGTTTGCGGCTCTCCAGCCAGCCCTCCAGCCAGGGTGGGAAACGGCGGTACTTCGTCCCATAAATGAGCTGGTACGCAGCAGCAAGCTGTCCTGCTAAATACACCAGCGCCAGCAGAACTATGGCCACTACAGGCAGCGTCCTGTTCACGATTTCCAGAGGAATCTTGTAGAAAAAACTCTGTCTGGTCTTCATATAAGGATGGATAATGTCCCGCACGAAGGAGTAAGCGAAAAAGAAGATGGACAAGGCGACCGTGGTCAGAACAGGTCCCTTCCAGGCGGTGAAGAGATGCAGTGGCATATCCTCGATCTCTTTGGCAGAGGAGAGCGCGCCCATGTCCACAGGGATGAAAGTGAGCTGACGGGCCATTTCAATGAGCTGCTGTCGAGCGTCCACTGAATTGCTGCAAATATAGACCTGCAGAAAGACATTACAAGCAATCAATAATCGTTCCTTTCTAAACATTCATTCATTCACAACAGCAGTTAGGCTGATATATTGGTGACCAAATCATTGTTGGCCAATTTCAGGTTTCAATTAGATTGTGAATGCCAGATTTTCAATGTGGTCTTTGGATCCCACTATATATATGCATGATCGTTTACAGTAGGAATAATTCCCCAGAACCCATAACTAGAGTGGAATTAATTCACTCAGTTTATAAGGTTTCAAAATTAGACTGTGAGATAAAAGCTAGTTTATGGCATGGCTATAATGGATCTTTCATTGTGTTAATAAAATCTTTTCCTCTTTCAGCTCACAGAGTTTCCGCAGAGGATGGCTCATCTGTTCATCATTCTAATCAGCTGCTCACAGAAAATAAGACATTTACTTTCACTGCTGGCTGGAAGAGGTCTCTGCTTATACTAGAAGACATAATCCTCATCATCATCTTTAGGAGTGTCATTAGCAAACTGAGGGCTAAATTTTGTTTTTGACAAAGACCTCTCTTATACGAATTTGTACGATTTTTGCTAAATCATACGTATTTTATGAGTTACCCCTAACCCCGCCCCTAAACCTACCTGTCAACGGGGTCTAGACAAATCATACAAAATTGTATGAGTGAGGTCATACGAATTATCCACCTCGTAAAATACGTACGAATTGGTCGTGAGATAGCGTTGGGTAGTACACTGAATTTTGTACAACGTACCTGTCGACTGGAGTCTCTGGGACCTGACTGCATGGCCCAGGAAGAGATCACATTGAAGCCTTTGACTACAATGGATTCTGGGAATAGGGAGGCTAGGTATTCAGCGTTTGATTCTGGATACTGGTTGACCCGTCTGTTGTTGCTGACATCCACCAGTATTTTTCCAGCCAGCAGGTGTTTGATGTCCCAGAGAGAGGAATAGTGCTCTCTGCGAATGGCCAGGAACACGATGTTGGCCTTCCCCACTGCGTCCTCGTGATGGGTCACGTCTACCACGTGCGGGAACGACTCGGCCGCTCTCTTGGGCTGTCGGCTCCCCACCACCACGTGAAAGCCGCTGCGGAGCAGCCGAAGGGTCAGGCTTTTGGAGAAGTCTCCAGAACCGATGATGCCGACCGTGGGCTTGCCGGATCCCTCTTTGGAGCCGTTCTTCAGCCCGTTTGGTAGGAAGCAGACTTTGGTGCTGGCCGGGCTGCTGCCCAGCAGGGAAATAGAGTCCATTTTCAGGCCCAAAGCACCTCGTACTGGATCTTAAGACACTAATGGAATAATGCTTTGTTAAAATTGATCTCAGATGCCTATTTTGTGCAATTTACTTAAAAGACAATATCTTTGAACTTGTCAAGAAATTATAACATATTTCACCCCAAAATTTTCTATATTTTATTTTGAGATTAAATATGACTGGAAACATCCTTTCAGGACATATTTTTTCTAAATTAAGAAAAAAAAAAAGACAAATACTACTATTATTTTAAAATACTTGTCATTCTAATTACTGTATTTCATATATATATATATGTGTGTGTGTGTGTGTTATATTTTTTTTTGTATATTATATTTTTAATTCCACATTATGACAACATAAAACAATACAAAAAGAAATGAAAAAGACAAAAAAAAAAAAGAGGACAGAAATTGGAGTCAAGTACATCAGTTCCTCCAGTTCTATACACATTTTTTTATGATGTTATACATTTATTTCTAGGCCAGTGGGAACGAGCAATATGATAATAATACAGACAGTAAAACTCAAACCTTTAAGCTATTACCCTGGACATTTGTTAAATGTTTAAGAAAGGGTTCCCAGGTGGCCTCAAAGCCAGCAATGTTACCAGAAAGGCTGTGTCTGAGTCTCTCTAAATGCAAAGTGGCAGAAAGTTCAGACAACCAAGATTTAAAAAGTGGTTTTGATACCTTTTTCCATTGACAAAGGATGATTTTTTTAGCTATTACCATTCCATATTGGACAGCTTTTTTAATTTGATGGCCTAAGCCATGAAGGGAGTTAGACCAGCCAAAGACAGCAATTGCTGGGTCAGGGGAGAGGTCACAGGAATAAGCCACTGAGCAGAATCTGAACATTTCACTCCAAAACTCATAAAGTTTCGGGAATGACCAAAAAAGATGTCCCAGAGAGCCCTCTGCAGATTCACATTTGTTACATTTAGAAGAGATGGATGGGTAGAATTTATTAAGCTTAACCCTTGATTAATGAAGCCTATGTACTACTTTATATTGAATTAGTTGGTACCTTGAGTTAATAGAACATGTATTTATGGCCTTGATACACTCAAGCCAGTCCTCGTCGGTTATCTGAATGTCTAAATCCTTTTCCCAGGAATCTTTCAGATATAAGGTAGATATGCCGAGCTGACTGGTAAAGACACCCATAAAGCGGGAAATCAAATTAAAGGCATTTGAGGAGGCAGATAGCAATTTATATACTTCATTTTCATCTGTAAACAGTTCAAATTGTGAGATTGACGTGCGAACATAATTTCTCATCTGAAGGTATCTAAAGAAATGTGTTGATGAAAGACCAAATTTCTTCAGCTGATAAAATATGGCAAATTTGCCATCCACGTACAAGTCTCTCACTGTGACCATTCCTTTGCTAGACCAAACTGAAAATGTGGAGTCTGTGAGGGATGGCTTAAAGGCATGATTGCAAGCAATAGTGGTGGACAGTGTGGTAGATGACAATGCAAATGCTTTCCGTAACTGATACCATATTTTGAGAGAGCTACTAATCACAATGTTTGCGATGGCCACTTTTTTGAGTAGTACAGGTGCCGCAAAAAGCAAAGAAGAAAGAGAGTAGTTTGTAACACTCTGTTCAATGGCGAGCCAAGATGGAATGTCATCTGCAGGCCCAGGAAGATGAGATTTTTTCCAGTATGATAAGGCTCTGCAATTTGCAGCCCAATAATAATGCTGGAACTTTGGCAAGCCTAATCCTCCCATCGACCTTGGTTTACAAACATGTAACTTAGAAATACGGTGTGCTCTGAAGCCCCACACAAATGGCAGGACAATCGAATCTAAGGCTTTAAAAAAAATTTGGGCAGGAAAATTGGCAGGTTTTGGAAAAGGTAAAGAAATCTGGGCAATGTCACCATCTTGATTGCATTCACTCGCCCTACCATAGACAGTGGGAAGGTCCTCCAGCTTTCAATATTACGTTTCAAATTCTCTAGCATAGTTAAGTAATTTAATTTATATATATCCTTTGCATTTTTAGGTAAAATGACCCCCAAATATTTCAAACTGTCTGCTGCAATTTTAAAAGGTAGGTTTTGTATGAAGCCTGGGTCAATATTATTAGTAACAGGCATAAATTCACTCTTTTGCCAATTTACAGAATATCCAGAGAACTTTCCAAAAGCCTCCAGTAAGTCTAATAGGGGTGGGATAGACCGTTCTGGGTCAACAAGGTAAAGAATAATGTCATCGGCATAAAGAGATATATGATGTTCTAATTGGCCTATCTTAGGAGATGAAATAAATGGGTTATTTCTTATAGCAACCGCAAGGGGCTCTATAGCAATGGCAAAAAACAAGGGTGAAAGGGGACACCCCTGCCTAGTGCCTCTATGTAGTGTGAATTGTGAAGATTTATCAAAATTAGTAAGCACTGAGGCGCTGGGTTTGGCATAAAGCATTTTCACCCATAGTGAGAATGATTCACCTAGATCAAACTCTTGGAGCACTGAGGTAATATAATTCCATTCAATTTGGTCGAATGCCTTTTCGGCATCAACAGATAAGATGGCGACATTTAAATGAGAATCATACTTTGAATATAAAATGTTCATTAAGCGTCTCACATTAAAGAAGGAAAAGCGCCCTGGGATGAAACCAGTCTGATCGGAGTGAATAATTTTAGTTATACATTTATTTAGTCTATTCGCAAGGATTTTTGTGAAAATTTTAAGATCTGAATTCAGAAGAGATATGGGACAGTATGATGCTGGATCCATTTCATCTTTCCCTTTTTTAAGAATTAAAGAAATGTTAGCATCATACATTGATTGTGGAAATTCCTGATTTTCAATACAGTGGTTAAATAATCTCAACATCAGGGGAGCGAGTTTTTGAGAGTATTTCTTATAAAATTCAATTCTGAAACCGTCAAGTCCAGGGGCCTTACTGCTAGGGAACGATGTGATGGCTTCAGATATTTCTTCTAACGTTATGTTTGCATTGAGGGCGTTTCGATCTGTATCATCTAATTTTGGGAGATGTAGTGATTGGAAGAAGCGGGAAAGGTCTGCAGGGCCACTGGAAGTTCGTGATTCATACAAAGCCTCATAAAATTCCTTGAAACATTCATTAATGTCCCTAGGGTTCGTCGCTAGCGTTCCATCCTTTTTCCTAATTTGATGAATAGATCTAATGGCTTGGATACTTCTCAGCTGTCGAGCGAGCAGCCTATCTGGTTTGTCCCCTAACTCGAATTGTTTTTGTTTTATTTTCAATAGCATATTGTTAACTTGGTTGGAAAGAATTTTATTATATTGTAGTTTTAGTGCTATAATTTCTTTGAGCAGAACAGGATCTGCGGAGTCTGCATGTAAATGTTCAGGTTGATTAAGACAGACGAGCTTTTCTTTGTTTCTTTAAGCCGGATTCATACGAGATAATGTGCCCCCTTAATACCGCCTTAAGTGACTCCCACAGTGTTGAGTCGGACACTTCCCCTGTATCATTAAACATAAGATAGTCATCCAGCCATTCTATAACACACTGGGAAAAATGAGAATCAAGGAGTAATGCAGGGTTGAATCGCCAGCTATAATTAGGCTTTATATCAAAAAGGTCAAGCAAAATGGTCACCGCAGAATGATCTGAGATTATTCTATTATGATGTTTCACTGAAGTTACGCATGAGGCCACCTTAAAATCAACTAGAAAAAAATCTATTCTAGAATATGAATTGTGGACATGAGAGAAACAAGTATACTGTCTGTCGGTCAGATGCTTTAACCTCCAAACATCAACCAAATCAAACGAAGTAATAAATTCTTTCAGGGTGGCGACAGAATTGGGCAGATGACCCGTGGAGCGGTTATAGGTCCTGTCCAAAACAGGATCCAAAACCAGATTAAAAACACCACCGATTATTAGATGTGTGTTTGACAGATTAGGCAGGAGATTGAAAAATTTACGAAAAAAAGATGGATCGTCATGATTTGGTCCATATATGTTCAATAACGTAGTATGTACCGAAAAAATGAGACCAGAGACTATTATATATCGACCATTTGGATCGCAAATAGCAAATATATGTTTAAAAGGAATTGTTTTGCGGAGCAAAATGGCCACTCCTCTGGCCCTGCATGAAAACGTAGATTGAAACACCTGTGAGACCCAGTTACATCTTAGAAGCCTTTGTTCATTATGCTTAATGTGTGTCTCTTGTAAAAACATGATATCAGCAGATATTGACTTTAGATACGAAAAGACTTTAAACCTTTTAGCGCGGTTATTGATGCCTCGTACATTCCAGCTGGCTAAGGTAACATTACAGTTTGAGAGTCTCATATTACGTACCAGTGTAGATAAAATTCAATGTTATTGTAATGACTGTGTGGAACTGGAGTTGTAACAATGAGCAAAGCAAAACACATAACATTTAACACAAAGTCATAAGAAGAAACCCTCAATGTCGCCCCCCTCCCTCTATAATCCGCTTCCCCAAACGAAGTGGAGTAGAAAAAACAAACCCCATAAAAACCGTGGAGCTACAAGGTTCCCTACGGAGCAGTGAAGACAATAACCGGTTACAACAAACTTAGCTGTACTGTAAGAACGGCTCCTCCTGCTCCCTCGGCATTTAATATTAACAAAACTAGTAGTGCATCAGAAAACTGGCACAAACTCAACACTGTCTCACAGACGTGTGCAACAAACTGTCAGAACCATGATCCAGCATAATGGTACTTTCAGTGTAAAGTCAATAGTCTTAAACCTTATCGATTGCGCTCGGGTACAGATATCATCAGCTTTCCATGTGAGTGAGTCCAGATCACCAATCTGTATGGTAGCGCGTGAACAGAAACGTTCTCGCTTGCAGGATCTGTATGTTTAGAACGACTTTAAATATTGTCCGAATCGAGGATACTTGCAGTCAAAGTCAGGATGGGCCATGATTGTATTGGCGAAAGCTTCGGCATCTGCGACTGAGTTGAAGATTCTCTTTTCCGATCCATGACTGACGATAAGTCGTGCGGGGAAGAGCAGTCCCATATCTGACGCCGGCCTCTTTTAATTTCTTTTTCACTCCGTCAAAGTTTCGGCGCTGCAACAACACATCCGCTGTTAGATCGGGATATATGGAGATCCCCGTACCTTCAAACTGTAGAGCGATTGTTGTTGGGACAGCCTCAGAATTAATTTTTTAACGGGGTAATGGTGGATTCTTGCTATTAGCGTACGAGGACGCCCTCCTTTAGCTGGCAAAGGACCAATGCGGTGTGCACGATCCACTTTTACTCCCAACGGAAAGTTCTGAGCTCCCAAGAGAGCCGGAATCAACTTTTCGACAAATTCAGTAGGACGGCCGTTTTCAACTTTCTCTTGTAGCCCCGTAATTTTTATGTTTTGGTGACGGGAACGGCCCTCCAGGTCGTCAAGCTTGGCGTGTAGGGCCTTATTGGCCACGACGATGTCCTGACAGAGAGCCTCTAAATCAGAGATACGGCTCTCTTGTTCGGTTCTCGCGCTCTCCAGTTCTGAAATACGGGAATTAAATTCGGAGAGTGATGTTTGCATCTGTGATAAGGTATTTTCAACAGAGTTAAATCTGTCATTCATAGACTTATCCATGGCTTGGATAGCCGTCATGACAGAGGATAAGGCCGTGGTCTCGTCGTTAGCGCTAGCATTAGTCACTTGTTCAGTTAGAGCTTGCTTTTCCCTTGATTGTTCGTCCACATTGGTCGATTGATCCCCTTTTTTCGTTTTAGGCTTCGTCATCTTGATTTCAGGCAATAAGGGGTATTGTTTTGTTTTGTTTACGATTAAACAAGACTAATTTTCCGAGGTTAAAGGAAGAGACCTCAAAAACTACGTCTACTCCATGCTGAGCTCTCGTTGCTCTGGGACAACCCCTTCTTTAGAACAGAAAAAGGCACTTCCAAAACTGTGGCAACAAAGATGGAAACATAATTCATGTATTTAAAGAATTGTATTTCCATCTCTGTTGCAACAGTTTTGGAAGTGTCTAAAATGACTGTACCCATATGTACAAGTCATTGGTGTTTGGTGATGAGTTTTTGGCTCAAGGTCTGCATTTAAAGTCACACCAGAGGTGTTCAGCTTGGATTAGGACTTGGCTTTCTGCAGACCAGTCAAGTTCTTCCACACTGACTAAATCAATCATTTCTTTTTGAACCTTGCCTTATACACAGAGGCATTGTCATGTTAGAATAGAAAAGGGTCCTGTCCAAACTGTTGCTTTAAAATTAGAAGCACACAATTCTCTAGAATATCATTATATGCTTAAACATTAAGATTTGTACTCATGGAAATTACTGAAGTAGTCAAACCTGTTCATTAGAAGGGGGCGACCCAATACTTTTGGCAATATAGTATGTATGTATGTATGTATGTATATATATATATATATATATATATATATATATATATATAATTTTTATTAATTTATTTATTTATGATTAAGTATTTTTTATTTATTTTATTTATATTTTTTATATTTGTTTTTTTTTTTTTTGTTTGTTTTTTTTCATTTTAACTTACATGGTGGTATTTATGTCTTTTATTTTGTAGAAATGTGTCCGACAGGATTATTCTCATTATTGTATTACAGTAATGAGAATCTAATGACAATTATCATATATATATATATATATATATATATATATATATATATATATATATATAATAATAATTATTAAAAAAAAAAAAAAAAACTAGCAAGCAAACTATCTGGATGCATTATATTAGTGAGAATTGGGTGGGAAATGTGCTTATTGTCATGAAAATAACAATGCAAATAATAAAAATAATAATACCAATAATAATTATATAAATAATATTACATTTAACATAGCTTCATTATAATAAATAAATAAATAAAAGATCCACAATATTAAGATCCACAGGTTGGCTGCATGTAGGGTTTCCTCATAAAATCTGTTTTAAAATGTAAAAAGGTATTCCAACAAAGAAAATGGAATAGAATAGAATAGAATAGAATAGAATAGAATAGAATAGAATATGGAATGACACTCTGCATTCTTTAATGCCATGACTTTGAAATCGCAGACAGGCTGTTTGACCTGTTAGAGTGCCAAAGGTGATTGTTTGCTCGCATTGAAACGACAGAACATATATCATTCTTTATTCATCAAAGAAGAACAGAAACAATATCTATATATTTATATAATATCAGGGGCAGGTTGCTGTGTAAATCACGCATGATGATGGCAGAACAGAGCATGACGCACCCGATGTATATGTAATTGCGAAAAACATCTCAAGGTTATAACGTTACCTGTAATGTAATCTGCCGTGGCACCATCGAGCAAACGGCTGAGATGTGTTTGTCCCTCACCGGTGACTGTTTCCCCGCCCTCTGTCCGTTTGATTTGCAGTGACCCCCGCTATAGTCCCATACGGAGAAACAGCGAATCTCTTCATTGGGCTGCAGCAGTGTTAGACAGTAGCTGGAATCTCCTCTAGGGGGCGCGTGGAGGCTCAAAAAGCGAATTCTTCATTGAGTCAAAATCAAATTACAGAACGCTTTTCATTTCACTGGAAATATTTGTGCACGTAGGGGTGTAATTGTTTTACTCTATTAATGGTATTTAACCTTATATTCAACTTTAAGTAACTCTTATTAATATTTATTAAATGCTCTTGCGAATCTAGCGTTCAATAATCACGAACGAACGTGATTGGTTCATTTTCATCAGCGCTGAGAAAAACAACAGCTACCACGTGACACGTGTCGTCACGAACAATATTTTATTCCTAAACAGAATAAGCTGATACTGTTTAACAGCCATTGTATTAAAGATACACAGTTAAGAAATAAAATAGGAGAATTATTATTATTTATACCTTTCGTTTTTGACAACTTCCGGGCCGTTATACCTTCTAGTCATCATAAACCATGCTTTATGATAATCTGCCGTTCTTATTTATTCTGTTTCTATACTCTTACATGTTGTAGTGCTGCAGCATGTCTCTGATCTGCTGTGTGAAGACAGCCATCTGCAGCAGAATACACCTCTGGGTTTGTCTAGTCAATATTATATGTTATAATAAAGCACCATTATTGTGTCTTTGAGCAAAACACTTTTTAGATGATGTTTATATAGGCCAAGATGTTGATTTTGAAGATGTAGTACAGGTAATTAGACTATGTTCATTTGCTTTCATGAAAATGAAACCATTAGAAGCTTTAAGAATTGTGTTAATGCACATAAAATACAATTTAAACCTTTTAAACATGCAAATTATGCAATATCATATTAAATATGCACAAGTGATAGCGACCCCACAGAAAATGACTTATTTTTTTGTTATAATGTGATCAATAATTCACAACCTTTTCTCATAACATTGTTTATTTAACAATATTTAAATATTTAATACACATTTGGGGAAATAAACTAGTTTTGTGCCCATTTTAAAATGTTTCGTAAAATGCCTAAGGAAAAAAACTTTACAATTACAAGCAATATAAAATAAATCAAAATGTTATTTTAAATAAATAATAATAATAATAATAATAATAATAATAGCCTTTAAATTAAATGTTGTTTTTTTTTGTTTTGTTTTTTTTTTTCAGTTGAGCTTTTTTTCTGATTTCTGGCCACAGTGAATTGCTCATCACAGGTGAGCAATGAAAGAGCAATGCACGGTGACAAAACACTTTCAGCCAACGCTGATGACATTTTCACGTGAGAGGGATTGAAACAATTCATTAAAATTAAAACCCCTGCTATTATGGGATGCACACAGATTACTGGAAAAACCCGCAAATATGACACATCCCACCATCTCTCAATGCAAAAACAGACTTGTTTAGTTTTAATTTAATAGATAGATAGATAGATAGATAGATAGATAGATAGATAGATAGACACATACTATAAATTAGGGACAATACAAGTAGAATGGGACATTTACTGCTTGACTTTATGTCAAAATCTGTGATATCTTAAGATCCTTTGGCTGGAGTGTGGACCGAGAGAGAGCCAGCAGGAAGAGCATGCTGACGACAACGTGTCAATTTCTCCAAAAATAGCACCTTCGCTCTTTCCTCCAGTCCTCCGATGAGTTCACACTGCTCTTTATCCCTCTACTTCTTCAACTTCTGTGCAACAGCAGGACAGCAGCTTCAGGCCTGCAAAGTACAGCATGTTGTTCCTGACCACAATGGTGAAAGTCACTTACTGTGAGATGGGTAAAGCTGCAGAACATCCTGGAGGAGTCTGTATGGAGGTCAGAGGAATATCATATGACTTGCTGAAGAGGATGTTAGTGTATCGTTTGAGGGGAAAAGCTTGATTTGAGGCCTTTTTTTGGTAGTGGTTGCCAAACTGTGTAAAAATGCACCAAAATCTTCCAAAAATTTAGAATCTGTTGTATCTGCAGATGTTAAATGATAGTTCAAACAAAAGATATTTTGAAGAATATTGATGTGTGCTCCACAAATTAAAGAAAGTCATACAGTTTTGGAGCAACGTGAGTAAATGATGACAGAATTTTTATGTCTTGTCCAAACTGTCCTACAAAAATTCACCAGCTTTGTTTTTCCCAAATCCCTAATGTTTGTTCTAGTTTCTGATCCTCAATTTAAACAGGACTATTAAGAATATGAGTAATTTTTGTTCTCGGGGGAAAGGACATCAGGGAAGGATTGAGTTTAATTCTATGTCTGAAAACTCACTTAAAAAAAAAAAAAACGTAATCGTTCATTCTTCACACTGAGCTCAGCGTTCACACACCCTGGAGGCCTGTTTCTTTTTTGAGAGTTCAGTTGATGGTCTAATTAAATTTGTCAATTTCCCTTGCAGCTTCACTCATGACCATCCTATGATTCTGTTTCTGTCCTGTAAAGACCTCTGGAAAACTTTCAGCTCTGGCTGAACTAGTTGCAGCTACGAGACTGAGAATAACCATGCGTTTCTCTAACTTGCTCTTTATTGGTATTGTGACATTAGGAACGTTTGAATTCTGCTCTGCTGGACCTCTTCATGCACAGTGCAAAGTCGAGTGGTAAAGTACTCATCTGTGTTACTTTTTATTTAAAAAAAAAAAAATGCATTAAAGAATATGACATCTTTAGTGTTAGATTTGCATACAGAATTTAAAGTTATATTTGAGAAGAAACTTAAATAATGCAAGTGTATTTGTCTCTATTATGTAATGTTTATATATGTAAATGTATTTGTTTAAAATTATATAGTGTTTGTGTATATTTATATTTGTTACAGGGTTATTATAGTTAAGTAAAACTAAATCTAAAACCATATAAAACATTTTGTTACTTAAAAAATATTTGAAAAATTAAACCAATTTTGTGAAAAAAAAATGAAAAAAGAAAATGTAAATGAAAATTTTCATTTTTATTTTAACTTTAGTTGAGTTTAGTTTAGCTTGATGTACAATTAAAACTGAAATAAAATTAATAAAAAAAATATAACTGACCAAAAAAAACTAAATTACTAAAACCTTAACTATAATTTAAAATAAAAATGTAAAATATACAAATAAAGACTATTAATAAGCTATAATAGTATCTATGGTACTAACACATAACAGATTTTTTTTTTAATTTTTATAAAAACAGTTATGAGGTTTTGATTAGATAACCTTTTAAAAAACGAGTTCTGAAAATTTTTGAATCTTTAAGTTTAAACTGTTTTGTTTGTCTCCACTTACATAGATCTTCAGGTATTATTTTACATTAAAATATTTTGTAGAAGTACATTTCCATTTAGAATTTTAGTTGTTTACTCTATTTTTATTTTATAATTTTTTGCTATTTAAAATATTTATATTTGGTTATAATGTTTATACAATGTTTATTGTATTTAATTTCTAAGTATTCTTTTTATGAATTAATTTAGATTAAGTTAGATTTAACTATAATTCAATTTTATAGTTTTATACTTCTATAGAACAATATAAAGTAAATATGGAGTTTGGGAAAAGGCAGTTTGAATGTACCATAATCATTTTAGTGGTCAATGCAATAGCTTCTATTTCCACTAGATGGAAGCATATATTGTATATAGTTTTAGCTATAAGGGCGATACAGTTGACTGAGAATTTGTGTTTGGCTTTTCTCAGGTATTTCAGTCTCCCTTGCAGGAGTGTGTATGAATCTCTGGTTGCACAGATTAAAAAGTGGAGGACAGTCTCAACCTGTGCCACAGGAGGAGAAAAATGTCTTTACAAGGTGTGTTGTTTGAGGTAAAGAGATGCGTTTGTGTATCAGTTTAAATTATATGAATATTTTGCTCTTTCTCTTTCTCATGTAGTTGCAGTCTGCATCTGTGCACTTCATATCAGCCAAACACACAACGCCAGTAAAGAAATATGTTGATGACATCAACTTCAGACTCGTCTCCTATGGATTTTTCACACACTGCCATGTATCTGTAAGTGTTTATACAAACAAGCAGCTAAATTTGACTTAATTTATATACTGTAGGAATATCACTTTTGACCAACCAAATAACTTGTATATATACTTATATAATATTTGTTCCCCAGGCCATGTCAGTGTCAGAGACCTGGTATGCTGTCACGGATCACGGCACCAACTACTGTAACCTCTACAATCTAATGGAAGGTAAGATAGCGCATAAGACAAAACAGCAGGCTGCATCTGATTGAAACAACATTAATGTAAAGACAAAACCAGCTCCTGAGGTTTATTGTCTGCATGCAGGAAGTGGACTTACTGAAGCTCCAGGATACAAAGAGATCACCAGTGACTTCCTGTGCACCCAGCGCTCGTCTGCTAACTGTACTGTGTACTAGCACTGAAACATGTTCATACTTTTTTATATGCAAATTTTTATATAAACTGTTGTGGCTTCTAGTTGTGTTTATTAGATTTGAGGGCATATGTAATCTCTCTTTTTAATTTTTAACCAACATACACATTCCCGGGGACATGAACCAGAACTACTGATGACTTGTTTATTTTATTCTAAGAAATGAATACTTTTATTCAGGAGGGACACATTAAATTGCTCAAAAGAAAGACTTTTATATTGATATAAAATAATTCTATTTAAAACAAAAGCTGTTCTTTTGAAGTTTTGAAGAATCGTGAAAGAAATATATCACAAAAATATTAATCAGCACAACTGTTTTCAACCGTTTTCAATGTTTCTTGAGCAGCAAATCAGCATATTAGAATGATTTCTGAAGGATCATGTGACACTGAAGACTGGAGTAATGATGCTGAAAATTCAGCTTTGCATCATAGGTATAAATTACATTTTAAAATATATTCAAATAGAAATCAGTTATTTGACAATATTACAGTTTTTACTATATTTCTGATCAAATTAATGCAGATATAGGTGAGCATAAGAGACATTAGAAAATTGTCCACTCCCAAACTGTTTTTCCCCCTCTGTCCAATCAAATGCTCTATAGTAGGAGAATGTCCCACCCTCTAGAAATAGCAAAAGCTTTAATATGTCTTATTTTAGGAAATACAAAAAAGTAAACTGTACTTACCAAGGTGTTTTTTAAGCTGGCTTCCATTATGCATTTACTGCATAAGAACTTAATAGTTTAAAAATCAAACTTATAGTTCTAAAGTTGTTGCTATCGTGTAACTCTTCTAAAAAAGACTTATTCTGTTTTATTCTTTGCTTGAGTTTTGTGCTCCTGCTCTTTTCCTCCACATTCAATACAGATGAGGGTGACATTTCACATGCTGTCCTTAGCACAATGTTTGGAGACAAATATAGCAGTTCTCAATGCTGTTAGGCTCAGTGTTCTGCATGGACATTTTCTCTCTAAGGGCAGCAATATGCTCCGGTGGGTGCAGCCATCCATCATGGATGTCTTGCACTCATCACTGAAGTCCTTCTGGCTGATGCCATCAGTCTCTCAGTCTGCTGCAGTAGCGCTCTGTCACCAGTAGAAGAACTGTTTGCAAGTGTTTTTTTAGTACAGTCAGTGCAATGTTTTGATTAGACAAATGTTTAATTACTAATTAAATTAAATAATATAGAATTTTTTAACCGTTTTCATTTTCAGTTTCATTTTCTTTCATCATAACTAATATTTTATGTAACATTTTTACACCTTTTCTTTTTTTTTTTTTTAAAAAAAGTATATTTTTATTTTTCAGTTTTTGCAACCTAGTGTAATTTTTGGGTTTTTTTTTTTTATTATTAATAAAAATTTTGTGACCTCCCACATACATACTGGAGGTCAAAGATGTGACCCATATATTGAATATTCAGGGTTGACCAAAGGTAAAATATGAGGTTAAACTCTAGTGTGGCGGTGACGAGAGTTCATGGAAGAGATTGGACAGTCTCTTGAGTGAAAGACTGAAATGGTCGCTCTCAGGTGTGAGAAGTTTAAGTAGCTGAAAGAAGAAAGGTACTCCATTACAGCCCAGAATATTGCAGAGATTTTTCACATTTACTGAACCATTACTGTAGACTGAGAGACACAGTATTAAATAATGTCACACTGGAACCCACACAAACCTTTTATAAAACTGCAGAATCTGTTGATCTGCGCCAGGAGGAGTAGCCTGTAAACAAGAGATATAAAATTAGGGAAAACAGCAGATTTTGTGAGGCGTATTTAGCTCAAATTAACGTTTCTTTAAAGCTAGCTCAAGTTTATTTAATTAATCTTATCTCTGTCATTTCCCTTGCTGTCAGTTTCTCTTTTCCTACTGTAATTTCCACACTGGGAGCATTTTGAATCTCTCCCAGAACCGAGTTAGCTGAATTTAAGCACTCCAGCCCTCAACATTACGAAGTATATCATTGATGAAAGGGTGCACAGTCCTTTCAAAACCAATTAAAGAGGCCTTAGCCCGCAGGGGTGGTGAGTGAAGGGCTGACAGGAGACCACAGAGGAACTCAGAAAGGTAATCAGTGCCTTGCTTTTGAACAATATTGAAAAGCACAACAGTATCGCACAATAAATCACGTTGAGCGGTGCAGGTTCTCAAGGACAAACAGGTCGTCTCCTTAAATACACCTTGTAACGTGTTCACCTTTCTGTCTGCTGTCAGATTGTTTACTTATTTACAGTGTGTGTCAATGGCAACACATCGCTAGTAATTAAATCGTCGATTTCAGCTATTTTATTGATTAAATGCCATGGTAACATGACAAACACTAATATTTTAGTAATAAAATCTCATTTGTGTGTATTTTCTGACAGCTGGTGAGAATTCCTATGCCTAAAAATGTCAGATTTGTGAATGAGTAGATTCTGTTCATTGAATCAAACAAAGTGATCTGAATCGGTTTGCAATTCAGTCTGAATCTTTCAAGCTGCTTGTTCCAACCAAAAGAGAATCAAAACACTGACAGTACAAGAAAGCCAATTAAAAACGTATGAAGCAAAAAAAAAAAAACTATTTAATGCTTTAAAATATATACAATTACAACTCTAATCTGACATTTTACATTAAATGTGCAAATAGGATGAATTAAAAGACATTTTTGGTTACCTTTACCTTAGTGTACAATGGCAGTCAGCCATTACGAAATGATATGCATGGGTCGGCAGTAGGTACATGTTGATGAGTCAACCTCATTTCCACATTGAATGGATGTTTTATATTCGATTAACCAACCAAACAGTGAATGTTGATTCAGCACTGAAAATTGATTGACGACTGATACTTACCTTTACAACCAAAAATAGACGTTGAATCGATGTCTGCTTGCTGTCTGGGTACCATGGATTTATTTGAAGTGCCATATGTAAATACCATTGCACATAGATATGGTAGTCATCTTATATTGTATATTCTATGACAAAATATGCCATCACTACCACTTTTCTGTTGTTGTTGTTTTTTTGTTTTGTTTTTTGTTTTTTTTTATTATTATTATTATTTTTATGTATAGTATATATTTATTAAAAAATATAAAGTTGCTTAAACAGAGCTATCAGAGTTTGTTCGAGCACTTTGCCCAACACTGCATATTTATTGAAAATATATTAGAGGGGTTTTCTTGTACATACCCCCATTCTTAAAGTAACAGAGAAAAATAATAAAAATTCATATAACAGTAATTTTGCATTTAAATTTATATCTGTTTACAGTCACTGCCTTTGTGATAGTGCAGTGTTGTAGAGGTCCAAGCACTGAACCTTGTGGCACCCCAGTGCTGAGAGTACAGGCTGAAGTGGATGAATCTTTCCAGCTGACTAGTTTTGACCCGTTACCTAGGTAAGACTCCAAGACACTGAAATTGCACCTGAGGCACACCTGTGAGTTTTGTTATTGATGCTGGTCAGGTTCTTTCACGTGACATTGTGAATATCACCCCATGTCCTTACCACACCACTTTTGCCCTTCAATTTGGCCTTCTCCTACTTACACTTGATAATATTATCATCTGCAAGTCTCTCCTGCACAATCAGACCTGCAGATGTCGTTATACTATCAGCACAGATTAAATTCTAATAGCTTCATGGAGCGGCATGCATATCCTGAGGGCACATAGGCAGAGAGCGCTACCTGACAGCATTAGGCCTGTCATCAGCGCCCCTCTGACATCTCTTCCTTCTCACTAGGCCTGTCATCACCAATCTTGTCCCCTTCTCACAGGAGAAAATCAGAGGGAGAAACCCAATGTGTTCTAATCTGTTAATCTGTTGCACCCAAGGTCCTCTCAACTTAAGTTGGTTTACTTTTTCTTTATTTTGTCATAAAACAGTTGCTGTCTATTCACCACTTTTTAACTTTTTATTCTATTATTTTATTATTGTATTATTTATTTTGTGCTGATTTATTTTAATGTGTTTATATTTGATTATTATTGTATTTTTGTGCATTTATTTATTTATTTATTTATTTGACTGTATCATATGGATGCCTATTTCTGTCACATAAGAAAAAACATGCTTTGGTAAATTTTAATTATGATATAAGTCATAATTATAAGAAAAAAATATATAGAAATGATAAGATAATGAATCATAATTATGACAAAATGTGAAAATAGGAGATAAGTCATAATACTGGCATAAAAGGTTGAAATAATGAGATACTACGTCTTAATTATGACATAAAAGCAAAATTAGGAGACACTAAGTCATAATACTAATATAAAAAAGTCATAATTATGACAAAAACAATCTAAATTAGAAGATACAAAAGCAAAATAATGACATGAAACTTTGAAATTATGAGATACTACGTCATAATGACATAAAAAGCCAAATTCTGAAATATTAAGTCATAAAACTAACATAAAAAGTTGTAATTATGAGATATGTCATAATTATGACATGAAAAGCACAATTAGGAGATACTAAGTCATAATAATGACAAAAAGTTGAAACTATGAGATACTAAATCATATTATGACAAAAAAAATCAAAAATTAGAAATCGAAATTAGAAGATACGAAAGCATTATAATGACGTAAATGAGATAAGTCAGTTATGAGATAAAGTCAAAATTATGAGATCAAGTCTTTACTAACAAGTCTATTTTATGTCATTAACTTTTCATGTCATGATGACTTTTTATCTCAGTTTTTACTTTTTATGTTAATTTTGACTATCTCATAAATTTGACTTTTTATTTCATAATCACGATTATCTCATAATTTCGGCTTTTTATGTCATAATTTTGCTTTATCTCATAACTTAGACTTTACCTAAACATGATTTTCTTTTCTTTTCTTTCTTTCTTTCTTTCTTTCTTTCTTTCTTTCTTTCTTTCTTTCATTTTTACTGAACCGGGCCTCCATAATATTGGGTTAAGTTGGAAAACTGTGTGAAAAAGGGGATAGCACCATTAGGAAGTTTCACAATATAGATTAAAACTTGTGTCACCAAGTACCAAGCTGAATATGTCAGATCATATGCACTAAATGCTAGGCCACACCTTAAACAGTTTATGTTTTAACTTATAGATTTAAATAATTTTTTAATCCCCTTACTCTTTCATACAGTAGTAAAAAGGGGTCTGTCCTTTGCCACTGATTCATGCTCCGGTAAATGCGAGTGAAGCATCAGTAAAATGTCTTTGCCTTTTCATCTCTCTATGAGGTTCTGCACGAATCGACCTCCATTAGAATGCTCAACAGATTGTCTATTTAAAGCATCCAGCCACTCATTTGCAGGGGGGGTTTGCCTGTGATATTATTTTCCTTTTAGAATCTCAGTGCATTAATGAAATCCTCACTCACATGATTTCATTTGGCCTGTGCGTTAATGGCAGAGGAAGTAATAATTACATTCAAATATTAATTTGGGCCCAGAGACAGAACCATGAATCATTAGCGCTCACTATGTCGAACACAAGCTCCTGTCCCTTTTCTTTTCCCAGTCTCTGACCAGATGAATTAAAATGACAAATAATTGCAATTCCCTTGCGGAGGGCGTTTAAAAAAACACTTTTGGTAGAATTGGTTGAGCGAAGAGGGCGAGTGATGAGACTCATTTGTTATGCAGTGTTCTGAACACGCTCAAGCTTAATGACGACGAAGAGAGACAGAGATCAAGGACGATATCGGGATTGTAGTAATGGCCATGATAATCGCCATGGAGATGGAGCTATAGGACTCAGATATGTCGTCTGTTTGAGAGGTCTGGTGAGTTAAAATGAGATGTTGGGAAAAAATGTTAAGCAGAGGAATGTTATTGCTCAAATGTTGCTCATTTAAACCTCAGGAGGCATAATGGAGTTCAGTTGTTTCATTTAAGCGTCAAATTTGATGTTTGTACTAAAATTACTCAGCTTTAAAATGAATTTGGATAAACATATCTGAGTTGAATTTATCTTTTGAGAACTGTGTGAAATCTTTGGGTCTTTTTTTATTTAAGACTTTGGGGTTTTATAGGTAAATTTGAGCACAGTTTAAGACATTTTTGAGATATTTTCTTTTTTTTCTAATTTTGTTTGCATGTCTTAAAAGTATTAATACCTTATACAATGTTGTTTCTTAGGAATATTGTTTTAAGTACTTAAATTAGAAAATAAAAAATATTTTTTTACTTGCTTTCTAATAATCCTCAAAAATACACACACACACACACTTTTTTAAATTAGAAAATAAAAACAAATTAAAAACAAAACTACATTTAAAACAAAAAAACATTATTTAAATAGAAAAATACTGCAAAAATTAAAAATGCAAATATAACAATTTAAATAACTCTTCAAACTGTAGAGCTATAGCAACACCAAGCTAATGGTTCAATTCTCTGGGAATGCTTGAAATATATATCTGTAAGTTGCTTTTCATAAAATGTCAGCCAAATGCATGAATGTACATGAATACATTCATAAATGCACAAACAAATATGGGGCATAAGGGTTGCTTTTTAAACACATACTTCACCCAAATATGTAACATTTGTCAGCATTTACTCACCCTCAAACTTGTAGGAGTTTCTTTCTTCTGTTGAACATAAAAAGTGATATTTTGAAGAATGTTGATAATCAAACAGTTGCTGGTAACCATTGACTTCTGTAGTATTGAAAAAAATATATATATATACTATAGAAGTCAATGGGGACCAGCAATTGTTTATTTAGCCACATTTTATGTTCAACGTGAAAAAAGAAACTCATAGAGGTTTGGAACAACTTGGTAAGTAAATGACAACTGAATTTTCTTTTGATTCCTTTATTGATTCCTTCATTCATTTATTCATTAAGTCATTCATTATATATATATATATATATATATATATATATATATATATATATATATATATATATATATATTATATTTGTTAATTTATTTATGGCTGAACTATTCCTTAAATTCATGCAGAACACTCATCATGAGCAATTGCCAATGTGCCCTTATGCTAGGGCTGTGCAATTGATTGAAATTCAGTTTCGATTTCGATTTCGGCCTCCAACGATTATGAAAATACAGTAATCGAGATAAAACGATTTTTGCGCCCCATTCCGCCCCCTTTCCAGCAGTGCTCTTTTGCTCCTCCTTAATAGCCCAATTTCATGTGCAAATCAGTAAAATCATTTAACGAGACTTTGGCAAAGTGGGACGTGCTTGATTTATTGAAGTATATTAGATTTATTCGTGTTTTTAAAAGCGTGAAAGAGCTTGCGCTGCTCCTCAGGAGGATTACTGTGTATGCGCTCAGAATCGGAACAGAACACGGACATGTACTTTAAAGTCTACTTTTAGTGCCTAAACGGTCAATTACAGCAAAAATGTGTAAAAATGTGGCGCTTAGTGATTATTCACGTAAACCCTCGCCGGTTATGCTATAAATGAACGTAAAGAGTTGAGAATGAAAATACTTGTGTAACAGTAAATTGGATCCATGCTGCTCTTAAAGTGACAGCGGGCTAATATTCCTGCTGCCGACTGTGCTGTTAATATTAATCAAACAACAAAAGACAAAGACAAAATATCTCACTGCTCTTGACTGAAGGAACTTTGTAGCTTTAATAAGAAACAAAGGAAGCTTATTTCATACAGTGAAGACTATGCTGTTTATTTTACATTAGATTATGCAATTTCTGTAGTAGGCTGTTAACTGAATAGTTTAGACTTGCATTAAAAACATTTTAAATTCTATATATTCTATTTTATTCTATTTTTATCTATTCTATTGTATTCCTTTGCTTTTTTATTACTGGCTGTTTAATTATTTTCAATAATAATAATTATTATTATTTTAATTTTTTAACTAATATTAGTTACTCTAGTATTCTGCTGTGGTGTTGAGAATTGTGACATTTCGCGGGTCTGTAAGATATAGATGTCATAGCAACCTTATTTACAGAATATATATATATATATATATATATATATATATATATATATATATATATATATATATACATATATATATATATATACATATATATATATATATATATACATATATATATATATATATATATATATATATATATATATATATATATATATTCTGTAAATAAGGTTGCTATGACATCTATATATATATATATATATATTCTGTAAATAAGGTTGCTATGACATCTATATCTTAGAGACCCACGAAATGTCACAATTCTCAAATACATATAATTTTATTTTATTTATTTATTTATTTTTTTAAATACATCTTTCATATAAAGTTTTGGTCATATGGCCCACTAATAATCGTGTTAAATAATCGTGATTGCAACATTGACCAAAATAATCGTGATTATGATTTTTGTCATAATCGAGCAGCCCTACCTTATGCAAAGCACTTAAAGGGTTACTCCACCCCAAAATGAAAATTTTGTCATTAATCACTTACCCCCATGTCGTTCCAAACCCATAAAAGCTTTATTCGTCTTCAGAACACATTTTATGATATTTTAGATGAAAACCGGGAGGCTTGTGACTGTCCCCTTGACTGCCAAGTAATTCTCACTGTCCAGGCACAGAAAAGTATGAAAGACATCATCAGGATAGTCCATCTGCCATCAGTGGTTCAATCTGAATTTTATGATACGATGAGAATACTTTTTGTACGCAAAGAAAATAAAAATATTTTCGTTCAAATAAAAGTGTAAATACACGTAGAATAGCGTATCCTTGTGTTGCGGCTGATACAGAAGAGCGTACGCAGTTTGCGTTTAGTGGATAATCTCTAAAATGGCGCTACGGTGACACGGACAGACAGGGTGCGCCTCACATGTCCTAAAAATTGAAGCTGCGGGATCTTTGATCGCCCCCTGGTGGCTGGCTGCAGTACAGGTCATAAACCCCACCCTCCATGTAAACGAATGGGACTTGAGTCAAAATAAAAATAAAAATTACACTTCCAATACAATTTTCCGAAATATGGTTTTGGTCATTTAAGGTAGGCTAGTTGTTTTCACACTGATATATGTTCAATTGTTTGTTTTTGTGATAAGTTTCATTTTAGCTAGTAATTTGATGCTATAAAAATGGGGCGTGTCGTTATGGTTGATTGGGTCTGCGGGAGTTTGATTCTGCGGCTCCACCTCACGACACTGCTGCGCAGACTTGGGATCCAAACTGATCTCTACTGCGCAGACTCGGGCTCCAAACTGATCTCTACTGCGCAGACTTGGGCTCCAAATGACGTCATTTTCTCAAAATGGCAACGGCCATACTGAGATGAATTCGCTTCACTTTACTATAGTGAAAGGAAGTGGAGATGCGTCGTCCATCTTTTTTTACAGTCTATGGGAGAGACAGAGAGGAGACGAATTGTTGAAAAAACGTAGTTATTTTTATTTTCTTTGCGTACAAAAAGTATTGTCGTCGCATCATAAAATTCAGATTGAACCACTGATGGCAGATGGACTATCCTGACAATGTCTTTCATACTTTTCTGTGCCTGGACAGTGAGAATTACTTGGCAGTCAATGGGACAAACCTCCCGGTTTTCATCTAAAATATCTTAAATTGTGTTCCGAAGACGAACGAAGCTTAAACGGGTTTGGAATCCCTTACGAAAAATAAGTTTATTCAAGTGTGCTATTAGTATACTTATTTTAAACTAAATATAGGAAAGTATACTTTTAGTTTACTTTTTATGTACTTCTCAGAAATGGGCTTTATGTAATTCTCAGAAATATACTTAAAATGACATTTAAGTATACTTGACTTAGAAAAAGGCTAAATATATTTGAGCTATACTTGTGCTCCTAGAATCCGTGTTTTCATTGTTATATGGTAGGGGGCGCTTGTACACATTTTCTGTACAGAATTTCCAAAAAAAAAAAAAAAAAAACCACAAGTGAAGAAGAAAATGAAACAACAGATGCTTCCACGTAATCTAACAGGATCATCTGACATAAAACAGCATCAAACTGCGTAACGTTATGGAATAAAATGTCGACCCATGAAGAGGTAATAATGACTGTCAAGCTGTGGGGTGTTGATCGACTCCATCTATGTTTTGATTATAATTCTGAATCCAATTCATAGTCTTTTTTTCAGCTTTTTGTTCAAAATGTTGTTTATTTCTTTATTTTTTTATTTATGAAACTTACCCACATTCAAATGTTTAAAAAAAGAATGCATGAAGCTAGAATAAAATGTTTTTGTTTACAAGCAGATACCCTGTCCTTTCTTTGGATGTTTTGTATGTTCAGATATTCATATAAAAACATATGCAAGTTAATACCTAAATAGGGACATAGCGGTATACTTAAAGTATGATGTAAAGTTCACTTAAAGAAAACTTACGAGTATACTTGTAGTACAAATCTACTGAACTAGTAGTTTACTGAGACTATACTTCAAAGTGTACTAAAAATGCTACTACAAGTATTTAATTAGTAAACTATATCAGTATACCTATAAGTTCACTTTTAGTATAGTTGCAGTACAAGCTAAAAAGATTGATGTAAACTAGTTGTGTACTCAAAGTTTACTACTGTTATACTTAAAGTATACTTAAAAGTATACTTTTATATACTAGAAAGTGGGTCAATTTAGTCCCAAGGAGTACTGAAATAGTACACTTACAAGTATATTACTAGTACACTGATATTTGTATACTTACTACATAAAGTATACTTAAAAATATACTTGAACTTTACTTAAGTATACTTAATAAAATAAACTTGAAGTATACAACTTTTTGGTGAGGGATGGCATGGGGGTAAGTGATTAATGACAAAATTTTCATTTTGGGGTGGAGTAACCCTTTAAAACCAGGGCCCGTGTTCACAAAACATCTTAAGGCTAAAAGTAGCTCCTAACTTGCCGATTTAGGAGAAAATCTTAAAAATAGTGGGCGTGTCAGTGTTTAGGACTCCTAAATTTTTGCTCTAAGAGTATTTCACAAAGCATTTTAGCACTAAAACTAGCTCCTAAATCTGTGAAACGTTAGGAGTAGTGAAGAGGACTCCTAAGTCACTAAGACCAACTCACAACTATCCTAAAATGGCTGTTGCCAGCAATCTGCCTCAGAAAATAAACATTTTAGAAACATTTGATGATAATGAGCTTTTAAAAGGGTATCACCTTTAGGGTTTGGAGGTTATCCCAACTTCAAATTTTCCTTTGATTATATCCTTTTCAATTACCAGTTGGGCAAGCAGTAACAGCTGTTCTTGCATCCAGTTTGTTTTACGTTTGCATGTCTAACTATCAGCCATGATTATTCTACTCTGTTAATTAAAAGGCTTTTTATATGCATAATAACTATTTTTAATTTTTATTTATTTATTTATTTTTTAATTTTTTTTTTTTTTACGAGAAGCATACAGGCTGACAATTACCTGAACATATGCATATATATTATTTTGTTTAATTAGTGACACTTAGCCTGCATTTTAAAATGTTTATTTGAATGTAGCAATTAACATTTTTTAAAAAACCTTTACTTGAATATGGCAACATAACATTGCGGTCTGCAATATTTCTATGAATAAATCTCTGACAGAGACCCCTCCCCTCTCCTATCAGCCAATCACTGTGTGCATAGTTAGTAAGCATGCTGACATCATCCATAGCAACGAGGTCAACCCCGCCCCCTTACTCTTAGCTTGAGACTTCTCTCTGTTCCTTAGTAAAAGTTTGTCTCAGCAGCTTTGTGAATAGGTTTTAAGAGAAAACTCTTAGCTAAAAACTTTTACTGTTATTTAGGAGAACTCTTAGTGGTAAGATAAAATGTTTTGTGAATACGGGCCCAGGTTTCTCCAGGGTGTTTGTTTCATGTGTTAAGTGTATCATAAGTTACCTTAGATAAAAGTGACAGCTGTATGACTACTTATGTACCACTTACAAACACACGTGTCACTGCTTAAAGACAATGCAAAGCCACTCGACAGCATTCCAACTTTAAACACATACTTGAGCTGAATCTGCTCAACACAACTCAGGTCCTTTAAAGAGCTCTCACCCTAATTACTTTACTGTTTGCCGTGCCATGGGATAAATCTATAACCTGGCCTCCCCAACAAAGAACAACAGCCAATTACTGATAAATGTGTTTTCAGTATAACACAGTAAACAAGTCTGAAGTGTGCATCTAATTGTGCAGGTGGACAGGACCTTCGCTGTGCCATTTAATTTAATGAAAAATAACCATTACGACCCTGTGATGTCCACCAAATGTTCAGGGCGGATCATTTTGTCGTAGGTTCATGTAGTTTTATGACATGAATTCAGTGCTTGCTTATTCTGTTAGAATTTACCTGATTATTAATTTAAATAATTGTGGGTGATTTTACTGACTGCCTCTGTTTATCTCTTTTTTTCCCCAGGTCATCTCTTCATCATTCTTCCATCTCTCCGTCCATCAAAGTGGATCGTGGAGCTGATATCCTTCTTTTGTCAGCATTTCTTGGTGTGACCGTGTTTGTTTGTTTTTTTTTTTGTTTTTTTTTTGTGAGTAAGAGAATGGTTGTGTGACCAATACCACTAGATTTTTACCTGGGGTGAATTCGAAAGTGCTTTTTTTTTTTCTTTTTTTTTTTTGACCTTGAATGACGCTACAGGAAGGGAATACTTTTCCTTGGCTAATTCTGAAGAAAATGAAGCAATGCAGCCCATTCATAGCTGAAATTCCATTCAAATATGAGCATCAGTTTTTAGCATCAGGATTTTAAAGATATTATAAAGGATTAATAAACTATTTTATTAATTTCTTTCAAAAAAGTATATAAAAATATAATTATAAAAAGTCTACAATGTATATAATTATTATATGAATACATATAATATTAATTATATAGTATTATAATTTTATATAATAAGTTATATATATATATATATATATATATATATATATATATATATATATATATATATATATATATATATATATATATATATATATATATATATATATATATAATAAAATGTTATTATGTTATTATTTATTATAATTATATTTTATAATATATTTTTAAAAGAAATACTTCAGACTTGTTTGGAAATATATATATAGCCACTACAATTGCTGTGGTGCTGTTATTATTTGCAACTTATGTGCTGCTGGAAAAAAAAAAAATATTAAAAATAAATAAATAATCATTTTGAAAACTATTTCAAATTACATTTTAATAATTGTAATAATTCTATGTTTTCTTTTCTTTTCAAACACTGCACAGACAAACATGCATTTTGAGTCAACGGGACACTAAACTAAGACACAAACAGGCTACATTTTTATGAATTTTTATTTTCCAAAGCAATCTTAACAGCTATAAACATGAATTCTGCTGTCACGAAAAGCAATTTTACAGTTTAACATAGTGGCAGTGATGTGTCTTCATATGTATACAAAACACACACACACACAGATGAGCCCGTAAGGCCCTGCGCCCTTTATAGTGCTCTGCCTCGGGACACACTGATGCTCCCTTTCACTCGCCCCTGGTCTGTAATGAAGAGACACAGAGCAAACCATAATCCTTTACAGTGCTTTGCAAACACCCTCGACCACAAACAAACCCCCGCTCCTGATTGTAGTGATGTATTATGTAATAAGAAATTGATGCCAAAGATCACATTGAGAATGACAAAGCCACTGCGGTGCCCTTCAAATAACCCCATAACCCATTCAATTTCTTTACTTCTCCCTCTCTTTCTCCCGCGGTCATTCTCTGTTAATCTAAGGTGAGTTATGAAGTCACTCTCTTCGCACCCCGAGCCCTATAGGCAAACGGACGTTGTATCAGTGCTTTAAATACAGGTCGGGAGGATAGATGAAATAAAGAATAAAAATGAGCACCGAGGAACTGTCATTTTTCAGGCCCCCGACTCAGACCTGGGAGAAAAGT
Source organism: Spinibarbus caldwelli (assembly GCA_039654775.1). Classification (NCBI taxonomy): domain Eukaryota; kingdom Metazoa; phylum Chordata; class Actinopteri; order Cypriniformes; family Cyprinidae; genus Spinibarbus; species Spinibarbus caldwelli. The sequence continues at coordinate 5,728,687 of CM077263.1, read as the reverse complement.
GCCAGTTAGATTTATGGGACCCCCGTTAAGACCGAACAAGGCGATGGGTGAGATGGAGAGAGAGATCAGCGCTTGACATTTATTGGTGCAAGGGGAGATGGGCCAAGCTGTCAGGCACTGGGCGGCTCCACAGCCCAGTTTGAAGGTTATGTGAAGTCCCACTCATTAAGAGACAGACCCACTGACAGGAAGCTAATCCTCTACGGGCAGCCCCCTTTCTCAGACCGAGAAAAAGCATGGTCTCTCATTGGTGGCAGGAGAGAAAGAGAGCCAGGGAGGTTTATCAAGACATAAAAGAGTTCTCAGACCTGCCATTAGCGCTTCATTCTGTCAGCTGTATGGCTGTAACCGCTGATCAGAATAGACACTCGGTTCAGGAAATCTTTCAAATCGGACTCTTAAATTTAAAGCATTTCAGATTTTTTTTATTGGGCCAGAGGAAGCCAAAACATTCACACGGGACCAATCAGGCCAATCATTTGGAGCAATTAGCGGCGGTTGCTAAGTCAAGCATACGCTACCAATCAAAAGATTTTTTTAGAACAAAATAAATACTTTTATTCAGCAAGGAATTGTTAAATAGATCAAAAGTGACAATAAAGATGTTTATAATGTTACAAAAGATTTCCATTTCAAATAAATTCTGTTTGTTTGAACTTTCGTTCAAAGAGAAAACAGTTCTTTTAAATAATATTTCACAATAATACTGTTTTTTCTCTATTTTTGAATAAATAGACTTCTTTCAAAAACATTAAAAATCTTACAGATCCCACAATTTTAAACAGTACTTTAACAATAAATATGTAATCTTAGTAACTATTGTATACTTATGGATGAACAAACACCCAAGTTTTTTTTTTTTTTTTTTTTTTTTTTTAAGCCAAGTTTGTTGTTGTTGTTGTTGCATAAATATACCCAAACCTTTGTGCTATTTTTCTAACCTATTGGACTTCACCAAATATATATATATATATATATATATATATATATATATATATATATATATATATATATATATATTGTTCACTGTAAGTTACATTAACAAATACAATGACAATTTAAAATTGACTCAACATGCATAATTCGTGTGATTTTACTTATAAAATGAAAAAATCCCCCTTATAATTTAGTCAAAACTATTGCCAGAAATCTCTTTGTATCACATCACATTTGATTTTATTTAAATACTTATGCTTCCTTTTAGTTTTTAATCAGTTAAGCTCTTAAGTTGTTTTATATTACATTTCAACTATTTTATTAATATTTTTTTTGCAGTTTTTCAGTATTGTGTTACTTTAATGGTCCTTTTGTGTTTGTCTGCTCAATCTGTGCTTGTTTATTAGACATAGTTCATGGTAAGTCCAGTTTTTATTATTATATTATGAAAGTCCTTTATTATAATGTTCATTAGTAGTAAATTTATAGTACAAAGCTGTTTTTAATATTTAAAAAAATAAGTTAAAATTTTAATAGTAGGTTGGTATATAGGCAAATGAAATATAGGCCTACGGATATAGACAGTAAAATACACATTTTTACCTTTTTTCTTTTGAATTTAATATATTTAAAAACTTAAAAAATAAAAAAAATAATTCTCAGAACCACATTATACCGCCCTGGCTCCACCCACAGCAACCACATAGCAATGCACTGACTCCACCCGCAACACTCCCGCATCGTGGCTGCTTTTACACAGGAAAATACCACTCTTCAGAACACTTTCTTCAAAAAAAATAAAAATTTATTTATTTCAATCCTTATTTCATAATGTCAGTACAGATTAAGATATAAAACCTCACAACCTGCCTCAGACATTATAATTTATGTGAACAGGTGGAACACATGTAACAATAAACCATCAATTATTCATTATCAATAACCCACCAGACATGACCTTTAGTTGGTAGATGGCCATTGTAGCTTCTCAGCACTCATTACTTTCTCACAAACACATTTTGTCAGTAAAAAACAGACAGATGGCATCTTCAAATAATCAAGCTGTACTCTATAATTCTCAACTATTACCAAAAGAAATAATATGCAACATCAACATACAGCGTTGGACAAATGAAAGGCCGATTCAGTGTCCTGAGAGAAATATTGTATGTGACATGGACACATGATAAAAGAATAACATAGAATAGCTCTCAGTGCATCCAGCCGGACATAGATTGAGGAAACTGTGACCTTTAGGAGCAGGAAACCAAAGTTAGTCATCAGAGTTTATTGTACGGTCAGTCCTGATGTGATGTCATTATGGCACATTTTTCATGAGTCTGAATCTAAAGGAGATCAGAGGGATGGACAGACCTTACCCATAAATACAAATTTGGGTTTCATTCCATATGGAACTGTTTGGTTACCAACATTCTTTATCCATAATATTGATTTGTTTTCTCCAGTAAAAAAGTTGATACCATCTGAATCAGGAGAGAAATATGCATAAACCAAGCACTGTTTACAAGCCAAAACAGTTCAGACAACAGGGGATGGACTTTGACTGGAGGAAGTTATTATGAATTATAGACTTGTATTTTGGCTAGATGTGATGGTTTACAGCCTTAATGATGGATTTGTTTCTTACAAACAAACAGCTTTTCTGCTTTGGTGACACCTTCTACAGGTTAATTGGGCAGATTTAATAATACCCTTGCTCTAGTCTAAACGTTCATATTTTCATTCTGAAGGCTTTACAACCAATCATGATGAAAATGAACATGTCTTTTTTTAATTCAGGCTTAAATGAATATGTTGAGTTATTTTGTCTCAGCAGTGCACATGTAAAGTTCACCGTTTTTTGAGCACTCTAAAAGCAATGCTGTTCTCCAGCAAATCTGGGTGGCTGTGTCCCTGTTCGGCAGCCACAGAGAGTCCATGGAGGAGGAACAATGGGCCATTGATTTAAGGTAGGCCGACTCTACACGCTGCTATTCCGATGCGGTGTAACCGAGGCGATTTGTCACCAAAAAGGTCATAAATCACAAAGTGCCAGGAGAGATTGGGCAGTTCGGCTCATCCACCTAGAGGAGCTGTTCACCCACCAGGACAAGCTTGGATCAATTCTGGGGATGAAAAGTCGGTATTAAAGCATCACAAAACCCTTGCAAAGTGTCTCAGTGTACATATCACAGCCTGATTACGTGAGTAGGACATTTAGATCTATCTATCTATCTATCTATCTATCTATCTATCTATCTATCTATCTATCTATCTATCTATCTATCTATCTATCTATCTATCTATCTATCTATCTATCTATCTATCTATCTATCTATCTATCATCATCATCATCTTTGTCCATGTGATCTATGAACCTTCAAACTTCAAAGTGTCAAAGTTCAAAAGCTTTCAAAAAGTTTTTAATTAATTGAATTTTAGTTTTTTAATTTTACTTTTTAATTCTGCTTCCTTGCATTTAAATTTAAATTTACATTTAAATTGCAGCTTTGCATGCTGTTTCTTACCACAATTCCAGTGCTATTTTTTGTATTATTTATATACTATTACAGTATTTACTATGGAAGCCCGTTTCCGCCACTGAATAAAAAATAAAAAAGGTAATTGTGACTTTTAGAGTTTATATCTCACAATTCTGAGAAAAAAAAGTGAGTTGTGAGTTTGTATTAGGCAATTGTGAGAAAAAAAGTCATAATTTTAAGATAAAAAGTTGCAATTACCTTTTTTTTAATTTTTTTTTTTTATTCAGTGGCAGAAATGGGCTTCCATAATTTACTCATATTTTGAATTAGCTTTTATTTTTATATTTCAATTTTTTATGTTAATTTTAGTAATTTGTTACATACTTTTGTCATTTGTCATTATTTTGTTGTTTATATTTCTATGTAGATTTAATCTAGTTCAGTTTTAGTTTTAGTCATTTTAATACTTCAACTTAAACTTATTTTATTTTGGTTATTTTCCAAGACAAGAAGAAAAATTATTGTTTCTTCTTTTTTTTCCAACAAAATTAGATTGGATTCATAGTAAATAATCAGTCTTTTAGTAATACAAACATGCCTTATACATGCTGTTCAAACTTCTATCAATAGCATAATTCATGATTCTGAAATCACTGCGGCCTTGGAGAGATAGGAAGCGACATCACAGTTCACGTCTTCCACAGCAGTCCATTACGTGCGAGTTTCTAATGCCAGACTCCTAAAGCACTCGGACTCAAAGCTCTCGGCTCTTTGTACAGTCCTGAGAATGGAGAAGTGGAGAGCAGCACGTCTATCTCTCCATCTCTCTCAGCTAAAGGCCACTGACACATAGCAGACCCCACTATCACAGGGATGTATCATTGACTCTTTAGAAACCCCGGGTCCATTCAGCTCAGAGTGAGATATCTGTTCGTGGTGACTGCGTGTGGCAGCCGAATACATAGCGGGACTAACCTTAGAGCACAAAGAGGCTGGAGGTTATCGCACGGTTCTGATCTCTGACTGCTTTGATTTGGCCGTGTAAAGAAAGGCGAAAGGCCTGAGATGAAAAGAGCCGAACAGGGACCTTCTGCGCTGATGAATGGAGCTGGAAGGCTAAAGAGTGAATGCGTTTGTGTTGGTGGCTTTATGAAAGCAAGACAACAGGTACCTGAGAGGATACCGAACGACAGCATCGTAAATCAAACCGAGACATGCTCCCCAACCACGACGTGTCTACACATCTACTGTTCTTTCTCCTCGCTCATTCCGTCGAGCTTTTGAGCGATTAGCATTGACTAGACTCGGTATCCATCATCAAAAATTCATATTGTTGCTTCTGTAAAAGGTACTTCTCTAAATACATTTGCAAAGAATTATGGGTAATTCCTCTTTCCCTTCCTACCGACATTCCTCACCATAAATGTGTCATCTTTCACCTAGGTCTTCATTTTATTTCAGCGTTAACCTGAAGGGACAGGTCCGTCCTATCAGCATGCAGAGACAAGGGCTAGAAACACTCCATCCATCTCCACATCGAGATTTAGTACTTCATAAACCATTTCCTTCAGAAGATTCACTCCCCGCGCCGCTGCGGAAGGTGCTGTTTTCGCATGGATGCTTCGGAGCGAAGAGACGTTGTATTGTTTCTCACTTCCCTTGTCGCCAAGGTTTATAGGGACTGTAAAACGGACACAAATGGAATGTGGTGTGTCCGTCAAAACACGCTTTTTTGGTTTTGATGGCCTTACGGAATCTCGTGACAGTTTGTAAAAAACATCCTGTGTCACGGTGGATGAGATACGAGCTGTTTTTAAACCTGCTTTTTGTGCACTTCAGAGTCGCTGTTTTCATGGGCAGCTGTACTGTTATTTGCAAAGTGATTTAGTTAAATGTCCCACAGGAGCAGCGCAATTAACAAAGCGCTGAGCCGAGCCCGACCTGAGGTTATCATTAATATATAACATGTTAAACATGGCTTTGGGTGTGGAGGTTAGAGTGGACAGAAAAAGTAGCTGAGATGAGATGAGACAAGAGAGAAAAATACAAAAGCTAAGGAAAGATCAGAAGAGAAGAGGGGAGATGAGAGAAAAAAAGAGAAAACGAGATGAGAAGAGACAAGATGAGAGCAGAGCAAAGAAAAGGAGACAAGGGAGGACATGAGATGAGAAGAAAGAAGAGAGAATGAAAAGAGACACGAGGAGAAGAGAAGATGAGGCGAGAAGAAAGGAGATGAAATGAGATCAGAGGAGAAAAGACTGAAAAGACAAGTAGACCAGAGTGTTGAGAAGAGAGCAGAGCAAATAAGAAACGGGAGTAGATGAGATGAAAAGAGACATGAGGAGACGAGAGCAGAACAGAGGAGATATGAGACAAGACAACAGAGGAGAGGAGGTGAGATGAGAGAAGAGAAGAGCACAAAAAAAGAAATGAGATAAGATGAGAGGAAAGGAGATTAGATGAGAAAAAATAGAAGAGAGGAGAGGTGAAAGAGAGCAGAGAAAGGACAGGAGATAAAAAGAGATGTGAGGAAAACAGAGGAGATGAGAAGGAGATGAGACAAAAGATAATGAAAGGAGATGAGATGAGAAAAAACAAAAGTAAGAAAAGGAGAAAAGAGGAGATGACACAAAAAGAAAGGAGAGTAGATGGAGAGGAGAGGAGACAAGATGAGAAGAGATGAGAACAAAGCAGAAAGAAATGAGACGAGAAAAGACAAAAGAGGAGATTAGATGAGAGGAAAGGAGAGGAGATGAGACAAGAGACAGCAGAGATTAGACGTGATGAGAAAAGCAGAGTACAAAAAAAAGGAGATGAGATAAAAGATAATGAAAGGTGACAAGACGGAGATGAGAAAACACAAAAGCAGGAAAAGAGGAAAAGACTGGAGATGAGACGAAAAGAAAGCAGAGCAGATGAAGAGACATGAGGAGAGGAGAAGAGATGAGAACAAAGGAGACAGAAATGAGACAAAGAAAAGACAAAAGAGGAGATGAGATGAGGCAAGACAACAGCAGCGATGAGATGTGATGAGAACAGAACACAAAAAAGGAGATAAGACAAGATAATGAAAGGAGACAGGAAGGAGATGAGATGAGAAAAGACAAAAGTAAGAAAAAGAAGAAAAGAGAAGAAATGAAACGAAAAAAAGAAGAGTAGATGAAACATGAGGAGACCAGAGAAGAAGAGATGAGACAAGACAACAACAGAGGAGATGAGATGAGAGCAAAGCAGAAAGAAATGAGACAAGAAAATCAAAAGAGGAGATGAGATGAGAGGAAAAGAGAAGAGATGAGATGTGATGAGAAGAGAGCAAAGTACAAAAAAGGAGATGAGACAAAAGACAATAAAAAGGAGATGGGAAGGAGATGAGTTGAGAAAAGACAAAAGTACGACAAGGTAAAAAGTAACTAGATGAGACCAAAAGAAAGGAGAGTAGATGAAGAGGAAACGAGATGAGACAAGATTAGAAGAGATGAGAACAAAGCAGAAAGAAATGAGATGAGAAATGACTAAGAGGAGATGAAATAAGATGAGAGGAGATAAGAGAGCAAGAATTTGAGATAAGACGAGATACTAAAATAAGATAGAAAACAACAGGAGACACGATGAGAGTATAGAGTAGAGAAGACAAAACAATAGGAAGTAGATAGTGATTACTAACTAGTTTTGGATGCGGAGAGGAAAAGAGGACCAAATGAGAAGAGAACACATAAAGAGCTGATTCAAGACTAAACAAAATTAAATGAGAAAAGACAAAAGTAATGCAAAGGAAATGAGATGAAAGGAAACAACACAAAACAAGTCAGAAAGACATTAGATGAGAAGAATGAAACAAATCAGAACAGAAGACAAAATGTGGAACTAGGTAGTGATTACCAACTAGTTTGATGGGGAGAGGAGAGCAGCTAGTTAGACAAGGAAGAATTGACTTTGGAGCGCAGTGTTGTTGTTGGAGAGGATTCCCTGTGTTCACATCCATCTTCACTGTCTGCGACTCGGCCTTTTAATTAACAACTTTAGAATCTGCTTTGTCTTCTAAAAGAGGATGAAGTCTAATTGTGCTCCAAATTAAACAGCCTAATGAAAACACACCCTCAGCTCATTCATCACAAGCAGCCGGCACACAAACCGACACTCAGCCCCCTAGTGGGGAAGACAAGGCAAAACACCACAAACACTCCCCTCGTGAGAAAAACGAGGTTGATCACTGATGATTCAACTCACCTCAATTTCACATCTAAGACATCCAGCTTATTTTGCAACACAGAAGTAAGCTATTTCTGTGAATGTGCAAGACTTCAGATTCATTAGCTGCCCATTTTTCTAACATGTCTACGGCACTTTAAATTATGGCAGGCACTTCCAGTTTGGGGAAGTTCTGCTCAAAAAGACTGTAACAAATCATTTGAAATCATAAGGTTGTGCTACAAATATCCATCAGTGAGCTGTAAACTTTCCTTTCTGTTCTATTTTCAAGCGTCAGAGGAATAATGTAACATTTGGTTATTTAATGTGAAATGGTATAACCAGAATATCGACTGCAAGATCTCATTTCAGTCCGCTACATTCTTCTCCAACTTATTTTCTTTCTTTTTTCCCCTTTGCATTCTGCTGTAACAGTATGAAAAAAGACAACATATACATTGTAGATTTGTGTTCTGCTCTCCCAGTTTAATTTAAGATGGGTAGTAACTGATTACAGGTAATCTGGATTACATAAATTAAGTATTTGTAATTAGATTAGACTACATTTTAAAATACTCAGAATCAGACTACAGTTACTGTTTTATTGATTACGTGATTACATATTATTCACACAATAGCAATAAACAAATAAAAAAATTTTTTTTTTTTTTTGATTGATGTTATTTTAAAAATGACTTATTTTGATTTTACATTTTGATTTAACATTTTTTATGATTGAATTAATTATTAGCTTTTCATTAAACTCACGAACCCCAGGAATATTTGTATTTTTATGTCAATATGGTACAAGATTATCCTTTTTACATCAATGTGATAAATGAGTTAGGTCAAAAGTAATCTAAAAGTAGTCTGATTGTACTACCTAAAATGTGTAATGTAATGGATTACGTTACTAACTACAATTTTTGTCATGTCCCATACGAAAATGAACCATGGTTTTATTAAAGTAAAAGTGTAGAAACCATGGTTTTTTGGTATATTGATTACCACTTGTATAACCACAGTTTTACTACAAATGCCATGGTTAGTGTAGCAAAACCATGGTTAATTTGTAAACCATTTAAGATCAGTAATGGACTACAATTTGTAAGTAATCTACCCAGTATATCCCATGAATAATTAACTGGAATGCACTTATTAATTACCCTACTAGCCTATTTCTTAAGAATCTCTTGTTTTTCTCCCCAAATCCTTAGGTCTCTTTTCAGGTTTGTTTTCACACAGATGCTTTAAAATGTAATTGTCTCCAATTCTCACATCTAATATTAGACGTGTTTGTTTCTGAAGCAGGTAAACACAATATGTCAATATGACAGAAATATTATCACTCAATTTTCCAGTTAACAAACATTTTTGATGAAGGAAATGCATGTTACATAATACAGACATGTATTATTATTTAACATGCCTATTGCTGCGTAAATGACCAAGCTTATTGTGTGTTGAAAGTATTTTGTTAATGCTTTTACATTTTTAAATGTACTTTTAATGAGTATAATGTCACCTCATACACAGTTTTTGAAAATGCTTATTACCGCATTCAAAGAGCGAACCTTGTCGCTGATTGTTTATAGTTTACCGGAAGTTACTCACCATAATTTGCGCAAAGCATCATGGGGTGTTAAAAAAGGTGGATAAGTAAATATGCTAACTAGAGACTGTAAAAAAAGAGAAGAAGAACAGTAAAATACACTAAGTGTATTAAACAGTAAAAATTATTTGCGCTAGAAACCATGTTTATTATTACGACAATACATTAACACTTAGGCTAATATTAGCTGTTTTGCTAAAAGCAACGAAGCAGATGATACGAAGCGCGCACATGTAGTTTACAAATGGTCGCACTCGTTTCTTAAATAAGGAAATAAGGAAGTTTTTTATCATAATTAAAGTCAGTAAGTAAGTGTTGAATAATTAAAATAATAGGGTAGGTAGTCATAAGCAGGTTCGTGACACAGACAGACAGAGCCCGGCTCCTCCGGGTCATGAACGGAGAGAGAGAGGGGGCTTGACGGAGGAGTGGAGAGCAGCACAGATTGAAGGAGGATGGGGCAGGAGCAGATTTGATAGCTGTCAGAGTCGTGGTGGAGGCTGACAGTCGGGACGGATGACTCCTGGCGGAGCGTCCACAAGAAAGTGGTTTAAGAACGCCCCTGGAGATGACGGAGCCCTCTCTAATGGGGCCTGCCAATCCGATTACTCTTTATTGTGAGTATGAAGCCTGGTGTGTAATTCAGTTTGAGGAGAACAGAGGGCCACCGTCAGCCTGGGAAAGTTCACACTCGGCAATGTGCAGACACATTTCAGGCACGGAGGAAATATTGCAGAGGATGTGTTGACTTCACCTGGCAGGCGGTGCGGACTGAGCAGGTGGAGAAGAGTGCGATGGTCGCTGCCTTTAGTGTTGAATACCTCTTTATTTTATTCATTTATAGTAACTTATTATCAAAATTTGGGTCAGATTGACATAAAGAATAAGAATAAGTGATGTTTTTGTTAACTAAAACTAAAGTAAAATTTAAATGAATTTTTGTTAATTGAAAGCTGAAAAATACAATAGATATTAGATGATTTTAAGTTGATGTACTAAAATTACTTAAACTAAAACTGAAAGAACGATAAATAGAAATATTAAAAATGACAAAAGCACAAAACACTTAAACTAAAATAAAAATGAAAACTGAAAATATAAAAATTTAATCTAGTTCAGTTTTAGTTTTAGTCATTTTAATACTTCAACTTAAACATTTTATTTTGGTTTTTTTCCAAGACAAGAAGAAAAAATATTGTTTCTTCTTTTTTTTCCAACAAAATTAGATTGGAAGCTAATTCCAAATATTAATAAACAGTATAATACTAAAATAATGAGGAAAATTTACCAATGTGGAAAATTAATTTAAAAATCCAGAAAGTGGTTAAATAAATTTTTAATTTAAAATTATTTAAAACACTTTAAACAAACATACTGTACAGTGGCTTGCAGTGTATACAATACTGTCTTACTTCATGCTTCATCTTTTTAATAGAAAATACACTACATCTCACAAGTCGCCGAGTGCTTCGTTGCAACAAGTTTCTGGCATCTTCATACACTCAAATCAATCAGCCTTGACTATGTTCTTTGGACATGTCAAACTCCATGTAATCATGCCTCATCCATATCCGTATCTTGATCATGCAGGGTCATGATGATTGATGATGTTTGGAATCAACAGTTGTAGTAATAGTGGTCCATCCTCTCTCATTTGATCCCCTTTACCTTGAGACTTTTCCTCACTGATTTCAAGTACGTTGGATCTGGATAGCCCATGCTGATACAATAGGACAGAGAAAATTACTGGATTATTATTTAACATCAACATTAAAAGGTACACTTTGCTGAAATAGAGTCTGGGGACCCCCAGGAGGCCCGCAGAAAATTTGAGATAAAAAAGATTTTACAAAATTAATTTTTAGGGCTATGTTAACCTAAGATGTTGATTAAATGTTTAACATAATGATTTTTAAAACAAAATTTGATTTGTATTAATGAATTACTTGTTTTAATTAAATACAAAATGAAGTTAACAAGTAAAAAAGAAAAACTATTATATTATAATAGATTATTATATTTTAAACAAACAAATGCTTTCTAGAGCATATGAATTGAATTGGATTTTTAAAATATTTTTTAATACTTTTTATTATATGATGTTTATTATTTATATTGTTTCATTTTTCATTATGGTTAAAGACAAAATCATCAAATTCATTTAAAATAAAACAATAGAATATTTTATTATAAGTAAATTTTTTAATTAAAAATGGGAAATTTTAACTAAAAAAAAGGGAATTTGAATTTAAAAATATTTTAAAAAATGTAAAAAATTAATGCAAAGTATATATTTTACAAATATTTTGTTGTTGTTGTTTAAGTGACAATATTTATATTTAAACTCTGCAATGATGAAGAATGGTGGTGAACCCTGATCTATTATTTGGAATCCATTTCATATAAATATAATTATTACATACCTTCCAGGTCCCCCACTGTCCAGAGTCTTCAGTGGTATATCTGCAGGCATCACACAGTATTCACCGCTGCTATTGGCCGCCACAGTGAACAGCAGCTTGTGTTCGAAGGCCTGCTCCAGCAGCCGGAGGATCTCGGTCCCTGTGGTGTTCTGAGGCAGGTAGGCCACAAATTCAATGCCCTTGTAGCTGTGTCCTGGATGAGGATGCTTGTCCTGCAGGATGAGTTACTTAAGCTGATCACTTGCTGATGAAGTTGTGTTCATACAGAAGTAAACACAAAAAGTATCAGAGCCACAGACGGGTAAAATGAGTTTGAATCAAGTTTGTGATATATTATATATATATAACTTTTTTTTCTTTCTTTTTTAAAAGCACGTCCATATAGCTTTTATTTTAGTTTCAGTTTTAGTTATTTTAGTACATCAAGTTGAACTTTACTTCAAGTAAAGAAAATGTTTTTTTAGTGGTCCGTTAAATACATATACATCTTTAGCTGAAAGTAAAACCAAAAAGGTTCTTTATTTGAAGAAATATATATATTCTTTGCAATTACATTTAAAATAAGAACTTAGAAAATATTCTATATAAATTATATATAAAATAAAATATAAATTACAAATGATATAAGAACATATTTATTTATTATTTATAATAATTTATTTACATGCCTAAAACAAAAGTAAAATTTTGAGATGGGACTATAGTAAAGCTGTTTTTCAAGTTAACGTGAACAACTCTGAAAAAAAAAAAACAACAACAACTGATGGACACTGTATGAAAGCTCAAGCACAGCACTTTATAAACACTTCAGGCATTAGTGCCTATCATGACAGGGGATTTCAGTAGTTATCAGCACACATCCATCAGTGTCTCCATTTGCCCCGTGGAAGTGAATGAGAAACAGGCCGGACAAGATTCCACAGAGCAGAAAGACGGATAACTCAGATGTTTTAGAGTTGTCAGTGATACACTGAAAAGGTGTATCAATTCACCTTGATACTAAAACATTTTCGAAGTGATAAAGTAAAAAATAAGAGCACATGATGAGCTCACCGACTGGATTCCATCATCAAAATGAAAGACGATTTGAATGGTGTCACAGTCAGAATGTCCCGGTAAACTCTGTCTCTCGATATTCCAATTCATCTGCCCTCCGTCTGGCTGGTTTCCTTGTTTTATCAGGCTGTTCTTTTTGTGGTTGTTTGATCCTTGACCATCTGTTTGAACAACCATAAAATAAAACAGACACTAAATAGGGGCTAACTTCACATTCCTGAGCTAATTTTTGATTATTTTTAACTAACAGGTCCATATAGGTGATTGTGGATGAATAATGTCAGTCTTCAAACTCACACAGGTGTTCTAGCAGAGCAACCAGGTATAGTTTATTACATAAACTACTGTATGAACATGTTCCACTAATGTTTGACATCCACAAGTGTCCGTTTTATTTTTTAAAACCTAAAAAAAATAATTTTGTAAAATAATTTACATGTACTTTTATGCATTTAGCAGACTCTTTTATCCAAAGCAACTTAGAAAAGAGGAACAAAAGCAATTTGTTAAGGAGCCAACAATATTCATAATATACAATGCCAAGTTTACTGGAAAAATAGATTTGGAAGCAAGCTAGAATTTGACTGAAAAAAGGTGTGTTTTTATAATTTTTTTGTAAAATAATAGCCATATGGTTTCATATTTTATTATACAATGCAATAACATTCATGCATTCTTAAAAGTGGAAAAGCATATTTTTGTGTACCATTTGTCTTTCAGTGTCATAAACCTACTGTATGTCATATTGACCAGTGATGTGACCGATAGAAAGCATTCAACTCACCCAGCGGTGGAGGACCTTTTCCGTTCAGGTATCTGTTGCACTGCATTTTATCCTTGCTCTGTGGAGCACCCATGATCAGCTCTGAGTTAAATGAGCAATGATTTCATAAGTTTGCAGATCATAGAAAAGAACAAGCTCTGAAATAGATACAAACGTGAGCATCACAGAGGTTTTGATTTGATGCAGTTTATATCAAACCATTTTTACTGCATACAAGTTTGATTTGCAGTGTACATACCTGATGTCTTTAAAATGCACACCTGCTTCTCTCACTCTTAAGGGTGAACAGCTCATCTGCACTCTGACTACGAGGTTGAATCTTTCTCATAGCTCACAGATTATCAGCGCAAAAATAAGGGCATAAATAAGGAAGTGAAGGCAGGTGTAGTTAAACCTGTTCTGGATGAGACGGCTGGCTGAGAACGGGAGGGTTTTAAGGATTTGAGCAGACAAGCATGCACACCGTTTTGTTGTATTTGTTTGCACAAGGATTCACAAACTTTTAATGTAAAAATTTTTGTGAGTAGTTTAATCTGGTTCATTTTGAGAAAGCAGTGTCATTTGTATGCTATGAGTGTCCTCATGACTTATGGATGCCAAATACTTACATTATTTGATAGATTTAGTTCAGTAATACAAAAAGGGCTTTAGAAATAAAGCATTAGTTTTATTTTAAATGTTTTACCTCAGAATATGTGACAATTGGCAAGTGTTCTATATAATAAAAAATCTACTTATATTTTGTATTATTTAAACTTGTGCCATTAAATCGATTAATCGCGATTAATCACATCTAAATAAAAGTTTGTGTTTACATAATATATGTGTACTGTGTATATTTATATCTATATATAATTATCCACACATATGTGTATATATATATATATATATATATATATATATATATACAGGTGTGTCTCAATAAATTAGAATGTCGTGGAAAAGTTCATTTATTTCAGTAACTCAACTCAAATTGTGAAACTTGTGTATTAAATAAATTCAATGCACACGGACTGAAGTAGTTTAAGTCTTTGGTTCTTTTAATTGTGATGATTTTGGCTCACATTTAACAAACTCACCAATTCACTATCTCAACAAATTAGAATATGGTGACATGCCAATCAACTCAAAACACCTGCAAAGGTTTCCTGAGCCTTCAAAATGGTCTCTCAGTTTGGTTCATTAGGCTACACAATCATGGGGAAGACTGCTGATCTGACAGTTGTCCAGAAGACAATCACTGACACCCTTCACAAGGAGGGTAAGCCACAAACATTCATTGCCAAAGAAGCTGGCTGTTCACAGAGTCTAGTATCCAAGCATGTTAACAGAAAGTTGAGTGGAAGGAAAAAGTGTTGAAGAAAAAGATGCACAACCAACCGAGAGAACCGCAGCCTTATGAGGATTGTCAAGCAAAATCGATTCAAGAATTTGGGTGAACTTCACAAGGAATGGACTGAGGCTGGGGTCAAGGCATCAAGAGCCACCACACACAGACATGTCAAGGAATTTGGTTACAGTTGTCGTATTCCTCTTTTTAAGCCACTCCTGAACCACAGACAACGTCAGAGGCGTCTTACCTGGGCTAAGGAGAAGAAGAACTGGACTGTTGGCCAGTGGTCCAAAGTCTTCAAAGTTTCCACAGTCTGTGATGATTTGGGGTGCAATGTCATCTGCTGGTGTTGGTCCATTGTGTTTTTTGAAAACCAAAGTCACTGCACCTGTTTACCAAGAAATTTTAGAGCACTTCATGCTTCCTTCTGCTGACCAGCTTTTTAAAGATGCTGATTTCATTTTCCAGCAGGATTTGGCACCTGCCCACACTGCCAAAAGCACCAAAAGTTGGTTAAATGACCATGGTATTGGTGTGCTTGACTGGCCAGCAAACTCACCAGACCTGAACCCCATAGAGAATCTATGGGGTATTGTCAAGAGGAAAATGAGAAACAAGAGACCAGAAAATGCAGATGAGCTGAAGGCCACTGTCAAAGAAACCTGGGCTTCCATACCACCTCAGCAGTGCCACAAACTGATCACCTCCATGCCACGCTGAATTGAGGCAGTAATTAAAGCAAAAGGAGCCCCTACCAAGTATTGAGTACATATACAGTAAATGAACATACTTTCCAGAAGGCCAACAATTCACTAAAAATGTTTTTTGATTGGTCTTATGAAGTATTCTAATTTGTTGAGATAGTGAATTGGTGGGTTTTTGTTAAATGTGAGCCAAAATCATCACAATTAAAAGAACCAAAGACACTACTTCAGTCTGTGTGCATTGAATTTATTTAATACACCAGTTTCACAATTTGAGTTGAATTACTGAAATAAATGAACTTTTCCACGACATTCTAATTTATTGAGATGCACCTGTATATATGATTTATATAAAAAATGATACAAATAAATATATAGTGCAAATAATTCTTAAATATATACATGTATATATATCTATATCTATCTATCTATCTATCTATCTATCTATCTATCTATATATATATATATATATATATATATATATATACATACATATAAATATACACTCATATATTATGTAAACACAAACTTTTATTTTGGATGTGATTAATCGCAATTAATCGATTTGTCAGCGCTAGTTTAAACAAACCATTGAGGTAAATGATTCAGTGACTCATTTAAGAGAGTCACATTTAGTTCTTGAATGAATCAGCGTTTTTGAACAATTCATTTGAATGAATGACTCATTGATTCATTCATAAAAAAAAAAAAACAGTCACTTGCCTCCACCTGTTGTGTGTGTGTGTGTGTGTGTGTGTGCGTGCGTGCGTGCATGCGTGCGTACGTGGGTGGGTGGGTGGATGTGTGTGTGTGGTGCACATCTCAAACTATCTAATGAATCTTTATTTTTTACAATGCTCGAGAGTGTTCTACTGTATAACTTCCCAAACACAATTTTTGTCTCGTGGGGTTTCAGTGGCCACATATTTGACTTGAAGTTTGTAGAGATCTGTGCCTTATCACACACCGAGGCGGTTTTCCAACTCCATATAAAGTATTATTTAATAAAGGAAGGATAGAACAACAGGTAGTCTGATTCTCTAGAAGCATGGAGAAAAATATCTCTCAGACGGCATATGAAGCCGTGGATCTGCTGCAGAGGCTAAGAGTGAGATGAGGGGAGATGAGACCAAAGACTCCAGGCTGAGAAGAGATTGAGAATTCCTGCTTTCAGCAGACAATAAATCCACTGACGTGAGCAGAGAGAAGGACTTACTGATCTGCAGACTGGATGGAAGTTTACTGTTTCCTTCTGATTTTTTATTTATTTTTTTTTTGTTTTGTTTTTTTGTTTGTTTTTTTGGTGAGGCAAAACAAACAGGATATTTTATGTCAGTTTTTCTGTTCGTCTGTGTACATTCTGTCTGTTCTGCCTCTTTTGTCACAAACGTGCGCACACACAAAATTCCCTACTTTTTCTTTTTGCTCTCATATACATATTGATTACAAATGTTCAATTCAGCAATGAATTTTTTGAGGAGCATTATAGAGTCTTGATTAGAAGTGCAAGGAGCTAATCAACCAGATAATTCACACACACACACACACACACACACACACTCACACACAGGACAGAGAGAAACCTCTGATTAATGATATTGATAATCACATGCATTTTCAAAGTAACTAGAGACACTCATATGTTATTACTCTTATAGGCCACTAATCTCTACCAAGTTGTCATTATAAAGACTTTAAAATAATCACACATATTATTTATAACATAATATATACTATTAATTAATTATATATCATTTATCATATAATTTGTTATAATTAATGAAATAAGTTATGTTTATATAGTTTATTATCCATTATATATAATACAGTAATTATAATATATAATGTATTATAAAATCACTTAAAATATTGGTCAAAGTGTTTACAGTAAAATAATTTAATTATGTAATTTGCCTTTTTATGATCATGACTTTTCCCACCCTCTCTAAATAAATCATTTTTAATACTGTAAATTTAAGACTTTTGCACCAAAAATAAACATAATATAGTTTTTTGTTTCATTTTTTAATATTATTTTTTATTTTTATTTTGACTATTTTAACCCTCTCTTTGACACTTAAAATGATTTTTTCTTTACTGTACCTATGGAAACATATAGAATATGCCTAGACCACTTAATTAAGTTACATACACATTATTTCTCATATATTATTTAATATGATAATAATTATATGCAATTTATTATATAATTTATTATATAATTGTAAATTTGTTTAAATAACTTAAAATATTAGTAAGGTTTTAGCAGCAAAATAAATATAATTTAGCTTTTCATGACTTTTTCCACCATCTCTTTTGACTCTTACAATTAAATGGATCGTTTTTTGCTACTGTGGCTTTTAGACTTCTATGTAAATGTATACAATTTATAACGGTTTATCACTTATAGCCTAATATTAATCAAGGTTTATTGCTATAAACAAAAATAAAGGGCTATATCTTGGAAAACTTTTTTATGTGACTACACTTATTAAGCTATAAAGAACAGATAATTAATAAATTACTTTTCAATGATGAGTTGCATAAGGAAAATGTTGGTGTAAACTCCCTTTTTTGAGAGGAATGGACAAAGAGTAGATTATGGCACATTTAAGTGAAAAACTAACTTCTGTAACTTCCGTACCTGCGTTAAAAGCCACAATTATCCTGAGAGAACATCACTTCCATCTTCTTCTTAAAACCACCATCGCCTCAGAAGACTCAAGAGCACATACACACTTCGTCTGGCCGGCATGGCAGCGTTGCAGAGTGTGTTTTTCGGTGTCGTGTCGTGAGGAGAGAGAGAGGCATAGCTGTACCGTGCTCCTCTGGAGCGTGCCGGAACATTCCTCACAGATTTGGGCGTCAGCTTCTTTCTCTTAAATCCCTGGGAGTGCTGCGTTTCCATGGTGATCGAAACTTATATGAGCCATCTTTATTCATCACTGTGGCCCAGAGGGCTGGAGAAGAAGCACTGACGATAGAGAGAGATAAAAAGGAGAAAAAAGACGAAGACAAAGATAATCTCCTGTTGGTTCATGTCTGTCTGGGATTCCGCAGACACCTTTTTATATAAAAATCACAACAGTGAAAGCAAAGATCGTGTCAAGTGATGCAACGGAAAACATTTGTCGATTATAAAGAGTGTGTATATGCGCGCCGAAAAGCTTATTAATTACTCCCGTTGATCCCCGCAGCATATGACACATGAAAAATACACAAGCTTCTCAATGGAGACCGTCATTCACGCAAACAAACAATGAAGACTGAGTGCTGTACTAGTTTCATTACCCATCATGCCCACTGGCTCGGAGCCCCTAATCTGTCTGTGTCCTGTCTCAATTCTGCTGCTTTATTAATAGTCATATGCAACAGAACCACAGAAATTACATTTTGAGTTTGTCTTCATCTCCACCTTGTCTCAAGAACTGTTGCTTCGCCTGAGAGCAGACGTCCCAATGGGATACCGAAGAGGGCATCACCTCTGACATCATACTGTAATGACAAATGACAACTCAAATCACACAACTTTTGAGGAAAGGTGCATGTACTATAGCCTACTTTATGAAAGACTGAATGAAATTATGATTTCCATCTCGCTGACTATAAAAGAAGTGAAAAATCCCATAGATTTACATTGAAGGAGGAACCTGAGTCGCATCTAAAAATCAGTGTTATTTTAGTATCTTTGAGATATTACACTGTGAAAAGAAAAAAAAAATGTTGTTTCAAGTGTTCGTGCTGCTGTAAAATTTTAAGTTTGGTCAACTTGAGAATAGTTTTTACATTTTTCATTTTTATTTTAAATTTTCAGTAATTTTGTTGTATTTTTGACATTTTTATTACTATTATTTTTGTTTTTTAATAATTTTTATTTCAGTTTTAGTTTTAGTAATATTAGTACATCAAGATAATCTAAATTAAATTGAGAAATGTTTCTGGGAAACTGTAGCTACAAAAAAATAAGTTAAAAATATAAAATAAAGTAAATGATTTTTTTTCAGTTAATGTTAATTTTATTTCATGTAACAAAAGTGTGTGTTTTTAATGGTTTTAGTTTTAGTTAACTGCAATAACCCTGTTAGTGATCAGAATAGCATACTGACTTATGTAGTTTTTGACTGATGTAGCTTTTGTAACTGAAAACTGAATATTCTACTGAATATTCTGAATGAATATTCTATATTCTCTTTCCAGTTCATATATGGAGTATTTTCCAATTCATTATACAAAAGGTTGTAGCAGGACACAGTAATTTTCTATAAATGAGAGATAATACATTTAGATCTTACACATGATAACTCTTGTACATTTTTTAATACTTTAAGTAATTAGTCCATTTCCCCAGGAACCATCTTCAGATCTGGAGAACATCTCTGGAGCCAAGCCTCAGGTGAAACTGCCAACATGAAATCAGAAGATTAATATATTCAGCTTTCTTTCTTTTTCTTTCTTTCTTTCTTTCTTTCTTTCTTTCTTTCTTTCTTTTTTTATGCAGTTATTTTGCATTTATGCAGTAAAACATGAAAAAAAAAATATTTATTGTAAATATGTGCACTTGACAGCCCCAAAAAATCCATATGAACATTAGGTATTGTATCATTGTGTTCATTCCTTGTGTTGTCAAGTAAGCAGGTATCAGGACTGTTTCATGACTGAGAGCGTGTGAAATTCAGGCTTCAGGAGTGTGTACAGGACGTGAGTTTCAGACAAGTGTGTGTGGTCTGTGTGAACCGCTCCAAACGGCTGTGATGTATTAGTGAGGGGCAGCACATTCAGGCATGCACTGCTAACAAATTGGCAGTAGAGCAATTGACCCCCTCAGCGCAGTTCCGCTCATGAGACAGAGAGAGAGAGAGAGAGAGAGAGAGAGAGAGAGATGCACAGCAAGAGACCGAGAAGGAGCTAAAGACATGAAGGCTATCCCAAACAAGTGTGTGTGTTTGAATCTACAGTTCAGATTAAACAACAGAGATAGAGAGAGCTCTCACAGGGCAAGATAAACACAATTTGTTTCCTATTGACCTAGCTGAGACCCTTTGCTTAACAAGTGTGCACTTCCCCATACAGTCTTACTTGAAAGTGTCAACCAAGCTAAGTGTGTGCAATCGGTGCCATGCATGCATGGTTAATTAAGAAGACATCAAATACATAGAGTAGTGATTCAAAATGTGTCATATGTTTATCAGATTTTATTGCTCATTTGAAATGTTTTAGAAACATAACTTGCCTATAAAAATAGCTGAGCAGAGGCATCACCAAGATGCTTTTTCAATAGTGTTAAAGATATTGATTAATCTCAGTGACTTATCTTTTGATTCAGTTCAATAAAAAGATTTGTTTACTGATTGATTCATTGACTCTTTGCAACACACTTTCATGGCAATTCATAACTTTTACGTTTGGCAATTGGTGGATAATTCTATGTGTATGTTTTCGTATGATCTGTTGACACCCCACTGATGGACCTTTATGCTTGAGCTTCTTCTAAAAATCACATGTTTTCGTATGAATCACATCATGCAAATTCATATGAAATCACCATCTTATAAGAGTTTTCTCATGAAATCAGGTTTCCTATACCTTTAGTGTACTATTTGAGGGGACAGTAATTTGTAGTGGTGTTCGAAACTGTCACGCGTGCCTACGGTGCTGGAGCGAGGAGACGCGGAGACGTAGGATATTTCCAAAGATATAGTCTTTATTCATCCAAAATAAAGCAGAGCTTTGAATAGGCAGGAACACACACATAGCACGGGGGAGAGACAAACAATACCGGACGCTGGAGACATGGAAACACAGAGCTTAAGAACACAGGAGTAAACTAGATAATTAATTAAACACAGCTGAAGACTAATGGAACTAAATGAGAACAGGAGCAGGAAATACCAAATATGGGCATGGAGAGCACATGGGGAGCAAAAACCACAACAAAACACAAGACATGGGGACACAGGTCTGACAGAAACCATAGTGAACATCATCTAGTGCACTCATTCAATCCCATAATGCACTTCAATAGTAGTGAGTTTACAAACAATGAGTGTACAATCCAGTGACTCGTTTTCATTCACTCATTCATTGGACTTTATTAGTGGAGTAATGTTCACTACAAAATGATGTAGAATTTACTTTGAAACAGTTTTCACTCAGAAATTACTAGTAAATTTCACAAATACTTACAAACAAAGGGCAAGTGCCATATTGAATTAAACATGAAATTTTGAAGTAGCAAGACTGAAGTAGTATTTTCTTGAAAAACATACTCCAATATTTATTTATTTATTTATTTAAACCTTTGCAAAATATATATTTTTTTACATTGGGGCATATACCCAAAAGGACATCAATTTGATGTCAAAAACTTGACATGACGCTGATTTAATGTAAATTTAATGTCAAATACATTACATTAACATAATACATTAAACTAATTTTAGTGAGGAATTAACTTCCCATTTTCACTTCCAATTGCCACTGGAAGAAATCGCTGTCCAAACTGAATTTAAAATGATGTTACAGCATCTTGATCAAGTCTTGGCTAATATTTGACGTCAAATTGAAATCAAGGTGCCTGCTGGGAATAAGGAAAAAGGAGGCAATTCGGATGCAGCCTTTGTTTTGGTTGCACCGTTAAACCAGTAAGTGGCTAACAGTGAGAGTCGTTTTCTGTGATATCAGTGAATCACTGAATCATTCCCTCAATCGTTCCCGAATCATTCCCACCTTTGCTGCCCTACCACATCTGTCTTTATGAACAGGGCAAAGTATACGTCTGAAGGGAAATACACTGACGCTCTCTGTACACACACATTAAAACGATGGCCTAATCGTCTGAGTTCTGTTATATAAACCATTACTGCCACAGTCCATGTATTTTTTATCAACCTTTAAATATAGAGAGGTGGGAGCATTTAATACCAGCCGGACAAATAGGGGTCTGACCGCTGTCGCGATCAATAAACCTCCTTTACAGGAAGCGTCAGATCCCCTATTATCCAACTCTATAGTTCTTATACACCAAAGAAGAGCAAGCAAAGATACACGGCCACTGGGACTCGCAAAGTCAATACTGTTCCCTGTTCACAGGCCTGAGGGGTCATGTAATGATCCATCCTCGGTGCCAAATATTGTTCCAGGCTGGTTTTGAGAGATATTTTCGATCTACCCGCAACAAGGTAAGAGACTTTACTTCATTCCTATTGTCTAACTCTTTGCCTTGTCTACCAGACTGACGAGCCTATGCTAATCAGAACTGCTAAACCGGTTCAGCTATATCAGACGCTTAGGATGGAAAGTGGATTTTGTTAGCAGAATCAAGGCTTTTGCTGAGATCCAGCAGCTTCAGCTAGCTGCCAGATAATTAGCTATCAGATGTCCAGTGCCTTACAAGAGGCCGTTGAGCGAAATTAAGTGAATGTGCAGAATAAATGGACAGTGCGTCCTGATAACTGAACGCGAGCATCTTAACAGACAACCTGACTGCTGCTCTACGCAGTCGTGTCTTCAGATAATTCAACATTCTCCAGTGTGTCTCACGCTAATTAAATGCAAAATGTTCCATCCAGAAATGTCACAATTGATTTATCTTCTTCTGTGGCCAGTGACTTTACTTCAATCTTTCCATGGATAAGTGAAGAATGAAGGAAAACCGGGGTGGTGGTGATGTTATTTGCCCTCAAACGCTCGCTCTTCATGTCCTTTTCTTTTGATTTTCTTATGTATCTTTATTTTACTGGATGGTGAGTTGAACATGTAGCTTGAAGATTCTGTAACAGTAGCTCTACATTACTGACACAAAAATATATCTATGTCATTACATGGTGTCCATAATGTTCAGTTCAGTGAGTCAGATGTTGTTCAATTCAGTAAAAGGTCTGATCGATTCAGTTCATTAAAGAAATCATCACACTTATTCAATACGGACTCCAATTTTTGATGTGATCAAGTGGAAGCTGATAACAGTATTTATATCTAGCATTTATTTTAATTTAATGATTATATTTGTTCAGTATCATATTTATAAAGTCAAATTGTTTAAAAAAAATGCTTGAACAGATTATAATTGACATTAAAATGTATTTGGAAACAATATTTAAAGGTAAAAATTTGAAAGCAATATGAAGTAGTTTAAGATTTTTTTCTGTAATTTTTATTTCACCACTGTTAACCCTTGCTGTAAATTACAGGGTAAATAACTGTAAAATAGCCAGTGTTTTGCTGTAATATCCGGAAACAGTATTTTACTGTAAAAAAAAGCCCGGTAAGGTCTAACAGTGAATATACCCCTGACATGTTTGGTTATGTTCTGTTATTTGTGCAATATGCTTGATTTTTTTAATTAAAAAAAAAAAAAACTTACTTGCACCTATGTTTCTGATTCACTAAAGTACCGGTTTATAAGTTACGAGATTCCGACTACACTAAAAAAAGAATTGGTTCATAAGAGTCATTTGTTGCAGATTCAGATTACACTGTTATGCTGTATGTTTTTGATACACTAAAAAGAAACAGCTTATAAACGTCAGTCGTTTCGGGAATTGGACTACATTGTTCGTGCTGTATGTTTTTAATTCTCTGAAAAGAACCAGCTCATAAGAGTCATTTCTTCAGGAATAATTGAGTCATTTGGCTGCGCTGTATGTTGATTCACCAAAATGAATCGGCTCATATTTGTTTAGTGAATAATTGAGTTATTTTGACACGCCGTATATTGATTCACTAAAAAGAACCGAGTCATTTGTTCGGAAACTGTTTTCATATTTTATGATGTTTACACATGCAGCCAGGGAGGGCAACTCAACAGAAAGACGTTTCTTGCAATTTTTTCGTGGTCACAATACAGACTACAAACTTATGGAAGCCCGTTTCCGCCACTGAATAAAAAAATAAAAAAGGTAATTGCGACTTTTTATCTCGCAATTCAGACTTTTTTTTCTTGCAATTACAAGTTTACATCTTGCAATTCTGACTTTTTTCTCAGAATTGCGTCATATAAACTCGCAATTCTGACTTTTTTTTCTCAGAATTTTCTCGCAATTGCGACTTATAAAGTCCAGTTATGAGGGGGAAAAAAGACTATGTTCTCAGAATTGCGAGTTTATATCACACAATTCTGAGAAAAAAAAAAAGTCAGAATTGCAAGTTTGTGTCAGACAATTCTGAGAAAAAAAAGTCAGAATTGTGAGTTTATAAACTCGCAATTGCGAGAAAAAAAGTCAAAATTGTGAGATAAAAAGTCGCAATTACCTTTTTTATTTTTTTATTCAGTGGCGGAGACAGGCTTCCATACAAACTCACATTCACAACTTGACAACTCTGTAAAATACGATATCTTTTTGCCATGGCACTGAAGATTCAGAAGTGGGGAGTGTCACTTCCGATGAGCGGTGCAGCAAACACTGTGTATTCTTACAAAATAAAATGTTTTGCGACATACATTGCTACTATTTCGTAAAATTATAGCAGATGTTTTACCCGTACCTGTTTTTGGAAGACTCTTAAAAGTGTTTTTCCCTGTCTTCTGCCTTTGACGTCACAGCTCAAGATGAAGTTTATAGTGAAGGGATCTGTGCACATTCTTATGTTGACGTGATGTCATTTCCTCTGGCTCCAGAATGTTTTGGACTCTGTTGATTGGCTCAATTGGGTGATTTGGTTGTGTTAAAGTAAGACACAGTTACAACTATCTCCACTGATAAGAGAGATGGAACAATGAGAGTCTCTTCCTCTGTCACTTCCTTTCTGTCAGAGAAGACCGAACTGAAGCATCATGTCATTGTAAATGTGTCAGGCTCTGTGTTGCCATGGTGACTATAGGAACAGGAGCCCATTAGGGTTGTGTGGCCCTGATTGGCTTGTCTAGCCTGTCCAAAGTTCACTTTATTCCCAAGACTACCTTGTGCACTGGTTTTTAGTCAGTGACCCCACATCCGCAGTGATGGACATACGCTACGAGCGCTTGTGATGGTGAGGCTGCGATTTGACATGTCTTGTCTCAAAGCGACGAGTCATGGAAGGAGAAAGCCACCAGGACATCGATGTCTCAGGGCCTGTGATCTGTGTTTTTAGTCTAGACGCATTCACACACCTGTCTGTCTGTCTGCAACACACGTGTGCTTTAAAAATTCAGATGGCTGAACTCTGTCTGGCATTGGGTGAGATGTTCCCCATTAGTTTGGTTTGCTTGTCACTGCCGGGAAGAATAACTGCTCTTTGACTATTTGACTTCTTTTTCACCTCTGCTCATGCAGTTAAAATGTAAGAAAAGAGTGTGGTATGTTACATACCGAAATGAATGAGATATATCATATATCCTCCTTTAGCTTCATTTTGAACTATTGAAGTTAGTGAAGTAAAAAAAAAAAAGAGTAACTTGCAAACTTAATATTATCTATTGTATAAAAGCGATATCAAACTTGTAATTGTGCTGTTGGTCTGAATATTATTGTGCAATATTACAAAACTCTTGCTCGTGTGATATTCAGTGTTGCTGTACCAACAGGCTACATACTATTATGGTATTTATTCATATTTTGAAACAGCTTTTATATATATTTTGTTTCATTTTAATTTTTAAATACTTTCTTATGTGTTTTTAAAAAAAAAAAAATGTTTATATTCTGTTTAGCTTTAATATATTTGTATTTCAATTTTAGTAACCTTTCTGACTAAAATAAAATCTATTTAAATTTTTTATGTTTAAGTTTGTCATTTACTTATATTTAGCTTTATTTCAATTAACGAAACTAATATTTTTAGTTTTAGTTAACAATAACAGCACTGGTGATATTGCTTAAATGCCCAGTATGCTTAGTTAATAATAAATAACTAATAATAAATCAAAATCAAGTTAAGATTGGCAAACTCTTGTGTTTCTGATCAAAACACAACTGTGTCTTTCTGATCAAAACACAAAATTGATTATTAAATCTAACATCACATTCAATCATGTTTGATTTGAAATTAATCAAAACTGTCAATAAATTAACATTTATGAGATATTCACGACTAAGTGGCCAACATTGAAGGTTGCTGGTCAGTTTACTCATAAACGAAAACTAATTAGGCAAATGTCTTTATTTTGGGGGAATTTATCAAATATAACATCAGCAGGTTTCCACAGAATTGGGATATCTGTTGTTCTTAAAATTCTCTAAATACTTTGCAAGTTTATATTTTTTGATTATATTATGAGTTAAAAATGCTTTACTTAACATTTTTCCCTGAAAAGCAGTGCAAAAACCATGCAGGAAAAGTGTGCAGATTCCATACAAGTCTACTAGTGGGTTGTAAAGAGAAAAAAGGTAACCAGTTAAGTTATCAGTTACTACACGTGTTCAGTAAGCAATCAGGAAAAGGGCTTTTTCTTTTCAAAACCAATAAGAGATTGTGAGAGATTTTGCAATGATGCTATAAGGAGCTCATTTTGGTTCAGTTTGCGCAGTAATTGATGGAAAAATAATGTGCATACCTATGTCTGATAAGTCCCTAAAATCCTTAAATGTCTTTATTAGACACTTTCTAACCAAAGTGTCTCACCAAAGTGTGCACAAATCACACTAATGGCAATTATCAGGACGGGTGGATGAGAATGCACGCAAAAAAGTCACAGCAATTGGAAATACTATAACATTTTGAAGTGGAGTCGAAAATTTTCTGCAGGGGTTTGATATTTTCACAATATCTGAAAGTGTGCCATGTAGAATATGTGTTCATTAGACATGCATATGAACACTAACAGGCATGATCAGACAAGTGCAAATTATGAGAAACCATGATTTGATCGGTTTCTTATGGTAGCTCATTTCCACAACGGGATAAAAAAAAAAAAAAAACAGTTTTGTTTATATCTCACAATTTCAACTTCTTCCTTGCAATTCGGAGAAACAAGTAAGAATTGTGAGATATAAACTCAGAATTCTGAGAAAAAACTCAGAATTGTGAGATATATTTAGAATTTTGAGCTGTAAACTCGGAATTGTGAGAAAGAAGATCATAATTCTGAGTTTGTACTTTTTTTTCTCAGATTTGTGGGTTTATATCACACAATTCGGAGTTTATATTTCAGAATTGTCTCGAAAAAAGTCAGGATTGTGAGATAAAAAATCACAATTACCTTTTTTATTTTTTTATTCCATGGTGGAAACGGCTTCCATAGGTTCTCAAGACACACACAGATCGGTGAGAAGCCATGACAAATTTGCTTTTTCCATCACTCACCCTAACAGAGCACAGCAGACTTCTTTACACTCCGGCAACAAATAGAGATATTAGGGATATTGGAACAGACAAGCCCCTTTAAGCTACATGGCACAATTTGCTCTGAGTTAATAGTCTCCTCTCTGGGAGATCTGATAAGCATGGAGAGCCGTGTATCACATCCCCATCTAAATAGTTCCACAGCACTGTCACAACTGATAACATCAAGGTAGGGAAGAGAGGGCCAGTGTGTGTTAATGTGTGTGTGCCGTCCTGATCTCTGCCACAACAGACAATCAGTTGTTTACGAAGCATCAGATGGCTTCATGTTCCCCAAATGCATGCATTGCTTGTGACAGCGCTGTCAGTGATACAATAGGGAATTCTGGTAGATTTGCACTGTGCATGTCCATTACTGACCTTAAGGTTTTAATTGTAAGTGCTCTCATCTAGAGTTGCACGATTCTGAAAAAAATTGAGAATCACACTTTTTAGTTTAAAATTGAGATCATGATTCTTCCATGATTCTGAATCATGACAACTAAGCAAAATAACATGTAATTTATTCAAATGTTCCCAGCTAACACAAATGTGTTCTAAGAACATTTTGCTAACATCCTTATTATTTAAACTTAATTTCTAAATTTTCCAAACATAGTTTTTTAAATGTTAAAAAGGCACTTTTTCTTGGTTATGTGAACATTAGAGAAAACATTACGGGAACATAATTTTAAAACATTTTTAAAGTTAGACTAAAATTTTTCAGGAAAATGTTGTAAAATGTTTTTGTGTTAATGGTTTGAGAATGTTATTAAAGACCAGATAACTTTGAACGAACATTATCGGAATATAATGTTATTGGAAGAATGTTTGTTTATAAATTTGAGAGAACCTTGCCAGAACATTAGCCAAAGTTCTGAGAACGTTCCCTGTTAGCTAGGTTAATTCCTGCAGTAAAAATATTGAATTATTTTTAACGATTTTTTTAATTACGTGAATAATTCAATGACTTCACTTGTTTCATTACTGTATGAATCAGCGTTTTTGTACCGAATCTCTTGAATTGATGATTCAAAGACAAATACTTCAGTCACTTGTTGCCACCTACTGGCGTCACAATGTAAATGATACAATTTTTACTTGAAGCAACAAGCTATTTTCAAAAGATGATTTACTCTATTTTGATTGTTACTGTAGACATCAGTGTTTATATCTGAACTAAACTTCTTTTTCCTAGTATTTCTGTGATAATTTGAATTTTGTAACTCATTATGTTAACTTCCGCAAGGGTTAAAAAAATAAAAAAGGTAATGGCGACCTTCTATCTCACGATGACTTTTTTTCTTGCAATTATGATATAAAGTCAAAATTGTGAGATATAAGAGATAAAACTCACAATTCTGAAACAACTGAAACAAAGAATTTCGAGATATTGTCAGAATTGTGAGACTTAACTCGGAACTGCGAATTTAGTCTACTTTTTCTCAAATTGCGAAAAAAAATTCTGAATAGCAAGATAAAAAGTCGCAATTGCGTGTTTTTTTTAGTTTAAG
This sequence comes from Spinibarbus caldwelli, assembly GCA_039654775.1. Taxonomy (NCBI): domain Eukaryota; kingdom Metazoa; phylum Chordata; class Actinopteri; order Cypriniformes; family Cyprinidae; genus Spinibarbus; species Spinibarbus caldwelli. The sequence goes on along the minus strand of CM077263.1, from coordinate 5,699,414 downwards.
TTTGTTTGTTTTAATCCCATGGCGGAAACAGGCTTCTATAGTAAAGCTGTTTCATACATATACATGACATTTGCTCTCTGCATCACTGGAAGCACGAACGCTGATTTGAATGTACTAATCAAACGTTTATAGACATTGCCGAATTATTCTAAGTAACTGTGCAGCTCTTGTCTGTACATGAAATGTAATGTTTTGTTTTTATTTATTTTTCTCCAAAAATTTCCTTCATAATTTAATTACTTGGTTTAAGGACGAGGATTGAAATGCATTTCTCTCTCTCTCCGTCTGTGTTTGACTGAGGGATGTGGGGGGTGGGGCAGGGAAAGGTAATTGGACATATTGGTTTTTTCACTGTGGATCCGTCAAAGTCCGGGAGGATTTTAGGCTGTCAGAGATGGTTCCGTGTTGGGTTTTAATTATCCTCCTTGGAGCTTTGTCAGGGACAACAGTGTCAGCAGCCCAAACTGTTTTCCAAACAGAGCTTTAAGATCTCAGAGTCCATCTAGCTCAGACAGGGTCATCTGCCATCACAGCCACTGGCTTGTTTGGTATTCATACACACCACCAGAGACACTCACTAGTCTGGAAATCAAACCCTGCAGATAAAGGATAGAGTTTAATGTGGAATTCTCCTCACTGCTCACTGCATTGTTTGAAGACCCAAAATTGGTCAGAACTGGAGTTTTGTGGCTTTTAGTCCCTGTCTATTAAGTTTGAGGCCATCCGTGTTCTTCATTTGCAAGTTGTTTTGGATAAAAGCATCTCCTAAATAAATAAATGTAAATCTGTATGCTAGTATGCCTCTAAAAATTGACAAAATAAATGTTGATATATACTTTCATATTCCAAGCTCCCTGCTTCAATAGGGAAATGTGTCAACAAAAGAAAGACAATTTTAGGTAACACTTTATTTTAAGGTGTCCTTGTTACACGTTACATGTATTTACTATCATAATAACAATAAATTATGCATAATTACATGTAAGTAACCCTAAGCCAAACCCTAATCCTAACCTTAACCATATAGTAAGTACATGTTAATTAATATTATTCAGTACTTAAATGTATAATTACACTGTAACAAGGACCTTAAAATAAAGTGTAACTGAATTTTATTTTTCAAATGTCTATCTGGGGTTTAGAAGTTTCATAAGTTATTAGAGATTTGTTTACATTTAATGATTTAATTATTTTAAATTTAATATTTTTATTTTTGTTAATTATAAAATTACTATTCAATTACATTTAAATACTACATGTTTAATTGTGCATGCTCATTAACCCTACATTTACATAACCTTTAACATAATCTAAAACTCATTGAAATTTAATCTATAAAAACACTATTAATTAAATGTAATTTAATAACATATTAAATGCATTTAATAACACTGTTAAATGTAATTCAACTTATGTGTAATCAGGTTTATAGTTGTATATAGATGTTTATCAAAATATATTTACATATCAATATTTTATAAATATACTACTGTTCAAAGTTTGTGATCAGTAAGGTTTTTTTAAAGAAATAAATGCTTTTATTAAATTGATCAAAAGTGACAGTAAAAACTTCTTACCTTCTTACATTGTAAAACATGATTTTTCAAAGTTGTAAATAAAGATTATTAGAGTATATTTTACACACACACACACACACAAAATAGGTTTTTAAAACGTTTTTAACGTTTATGTAACGCTTTTTAAACGTTGTTTAATTCATTGTGTTACTTGCTGTTTGATGTAATTGTTTGTGAAATTTACTAGTGATTTCTGAGTGAAAACTCTTTGTACTCCACATTTTTTGTGTATAAAACACAACAGTTTTTAAGTTTTTTGATAATATTAAGAAATATTTCTTGAGCAGCAAATCAGTGTATCAGAATGATTTCTGAGGGATCATGTGAAACTGAAGACTCAAAATTCAGCTTTGCATCACAGGAATAAATTGCATTTTAAAATATATTCAAATGGAACTAAATATTTTACAGTATTACAGTTTTTACTGTATTTTTTTCTATCAAAAGCACATAGCCTTGGTGAGCATAAGAGTATCTATGTGCTGTTCAGCTATGAGTTTGTGTCAGTGACAGCAGTTATTATATCTGCTGCATGAGGGACCTACTTAACGTTACTCAAACCTTCAAACTCTCAGTTTTCTCTCTCGTTGACCTTGATATGCTCAAACGTGTGTGTATCTGATGTGTATGAGCCGCTTGTAGATATTCACACACATGCATTGATCCAGTAAGAACAATACACTTCCTCCACTCTTTTTCTCTTTTCTCACTCACTAGCCCAAAAAAAAAAACTCTGATTATAGCCCATTTATCATATTATAATGCACACAGACCTAATTATTTATGCAGTCTGACACTGATTATCTTTTATTAAAGGGATAGTCCACTCAAAAATGAAATGCAGCCATTTACTCACCCTCATGTCGTTCCAAAACAGTATGACTTTCTTTTTTCAAGCTTAATGGAAATGAATGAGGACTGAAATGCAAAAAAGCACTATTAAATAAGTTTTCTGAAGCCATACGATAGTGATCACAAAACAACATGAGTGTGAGAAAATATCAAGAGAATTTTTATTTTAATGCGAACTATCCCTTTAAAAGCTCTTTTTACAGCTGAATATCATGCAATGTTACATTATCAGTATGATAATCTCAAGAAGAGACATAAGGAAGAATCCGAAGATGGATTTAGAGCTTGGTGAACCTCAACTGAAATACTGGCTGGAATCTTGTTTGTGATCCCCAATAAGTAGCACAACATGCCAGTATTATGAATGTCCTGTAGCTATAACGGCTCTCAGATATGAACAATACAGATTGATTTTGCCTCTCCTCCTCCAGTCCGCAGGCCTACAATCGTCCAATTCTTTTTACTAGCACTGCTAGATAAATGATACACAATGTATTCCCTCAGCATTTTTATCAATTTGTATTGAATTTTGTCCTAGAGACCCTCTTTTTCTCTTTCTCTCCCAGTAATGACACCCATGGGTCCCGGCTTACAACACTCTGTGTGTGTTTGGATAGTAAGTCATATTTCAATTGAGACTTCTTATTCATTACAAAATATAAAGTGTTGTGCTTTAAAACTGTGTTTAAGATTCAGTCTGTTTCTCATCAAAAGATGCAACCTCTTTATAATCAGGCATGGTTTATTCCTACTCCAAAAAATTCTGACAAGATTATTTTTATCTCCATGCCAGATCTCTCATACACATATTCGCATACAGACGCCTATACGAGCACAAGGAAGTAGGATGAGGTTTTCTGGGCCAACACACCAGAGTGAGTAGGACAAAGCGGAGCAGCGTATTTAAACTCACAAAGCATTCGAGGGAAACTCAGGACAGCTTAAAGATTCCTTAAGATCCAGTCAAGTTATTTTAGCTTCGGCCCCTTGAGTGCATGTAACAAACCTCCAGTCAAACCTGTTGTTTTTTTATGTCTCGATGCTTTTTGCAGATGAAGATCTGATGGCGGCGGCTCACTGTAACCGATGATGAGCGGCCGAGTCATAAGTGAGAGGATGACCTTTCACAGTGGTGCAATTTTATTTAGTGTTTGCATAATGAGCTTATAAACTGTGCACTGGGGTTTTGTACAGACGAGGCCCATAAATTCATATCAAGGGCTCATATTTACACTGGTCCACTTGTAAGAGGATTTGTGTCAATATAAGTGCTAAATATAAAATGTAGTTTCATTTTTAAAAAATATATTTTTTATATTTTAGTTGTTTTAATAAATATAATATTAGTAATATTAAAATATATAATTAAAAATACAAATATTTTATAGTTTTATTTAAAAATGATTTCATTTTTAAAGTTTGTAATAAACATATACACAATGTTATTAATGTTAAAAATGTTAATAGTAATGTTAACATATAATTAAAAACATAAAATATGCAAATATAAAATAATATATATATATATATATATATATATATATATATATATATATATATATATATATAATAAAAATATTTATTTTTTAGTTTTATTAAAAAAAGAAAAATATATATTATTTTTATATATTATACAGTGACGATTCATTCTGAACTGTTGACCACACTCTACTTTCTTACAAAAAAATATGCATCACAATAAAATAATTATATAAAATAAAAAAATAAAAAAGTTAATTATCATTTTATTTGTTATATATACTGTATATTATTATTATATAAATACAAAATATATATTTTTTTCATTTTATTTGTAATATACATATTTTTATTTTAATACATATATATACTTTTATTTGTTTTATATATATATATATATATATATATATATATATATATATATATATATATATATAACAAAATGATAATATATATATATATATATATATATATATATATATATATATATATATATATATATATTATTTTGTATTTATATAAATATTTTATTATATAAAATATTATAATTTCTAAAAATAAAAAAATATTTTTTATTTTGTGTTTTAAAAATGATATCATTTTATTAATATATTACTATACTGTGATTAGTCATTTTGAGGTATTGACCACACTCCCACTTCCTTACAGCTAATCACTGTTTCTCTGATTATTAGACCTGTTTAATGTGAAATAATAGAATAATTATTAAAAAGCCATCTTTGCCTGACATCTTTTCCAGCAGAGAGACAAATTCACCATAAATGTTTCTGACATGTTCTGCATGTCTAATTAGATGAGCGAGATGTTTGTAAATCTCTGAGGACGGCATCCTGGGTGAAAGATGACTGATGTTGAGTGATGTGTCCGTCGTGGTCGCCCTGTGAAAGAACTGAACAGGTGGCTTCTTGGACAGGGTTCCTGGTGATAAATGACATCCGTTCAGTGGCGCAGAAAAGATTTTGTTTAGTCACATAAAGAGGAAAAAATGGTGTGGCTCTTGGCCTTGGTCTGCAGTTGGATGAGGAACTGACCCTGTACAAATCCTCTGAGCCCTGGATCGACATTCACAACATGTTACTCTGTGACCTGTGACCTCTAAAGATGAAAGCGCACAAAGGCTGATAGAAGCAGATTAGTTATTTCTTAATCTCTTTATTTATCAGATCTGTAAATATTTGTGAAATAAGGTTAGAATAAATCTTCAGGTAAAGCTCTCTCTCTTTATAAACAACATCATAAATAGAGAAAAAACTAGAGTATGGAAATGTAATGTAATATTACATGCCTGAGTTATATTTTCTTTACAGTACATTATCTTCACATTAAAAAAATATTTTTTAACTAGATTGTGACAATTTTCATAATTACATATGCCTTCCCTGGATTTTTCTAGACGATTTATTATTATTATTATTATTATTATTATTGTTGTTCCAAAAATTCGGTACATTTTTACAATATTAAAGTAAAAATACTGTATTTTAATATAAAAAAAAAGAACTTTAAGATTTTTGTCACATTACAGAATATTTGGAGAAAAACTGAAGTTCTTTAAATCTCTTTTTATTCTTCTTTTTTTCTTTTTTTTTTTTTTTGGTTATTACAGAAAATTTGGGGAATTTTTGTGCATATGTCATTAAAAAGTGTCAAATTCAGCAACATCAAAATCTCATTACAGAATATTTGAAGAAAAACTGAAGAGAAAAATTAATGGGCCTAAAAATAGACTTTGTTGTCTCTTCATATTTGAGGAAAAAAAGGAGGGCTTATTTGTCATGGAAAACAGTAAATAAATAAAATACAATTTAAATAAATAAATATTTCCGTACATATATGTATATCTTATTACAGACAATTTTGGGGAAAATTGAAGTATTTTGAACTGTAAACAAAGCTTAAGAAAAAAAAGAAAAGAAAAAACAAAACCCGAAAATTTATGGTCCTAAAAATGGACTTAAAGATTGTTCTTAAGGCTTAAAAGATATACTTAAAGAATTGTCACAATGTATATTTGAGCCTATATATTTTTTTAATGGCTTTGAATTATTTTTTTCTTTTGATTTTTAGAGTGTATAAATATGGAAAAAAGGAAAACAAAATAAAGAGGCAGAAGGCGTGTGAGCTCATTATAAAAGGCTGTCTTTATGTCAGGGATCTTTATGGTTGGTGAATGTTTTACACAGAGCTTTGACTCCTGTTTGACTCCTCGCTGATTGGCCTGGTCACACATACACATTCCTTATGAAATAAAACTTAATGCATAAAGGGAAATGCATGCGATTGTTTTATGTCAACTTTGAGAAAGCGTATACATATTCTCCACCAAACATCCATCTCTATTACTAAGATGCGTCTAGTATCTCTTTGACATTATTAAACGGCTGAATTCATCTGGAGTGATTCATTTTGGTTCATTCACAGCTGTAGACGCCAGACCTCCATCTGGAGTGTGCGAGCAAGTCCTCCATCTGACCTTCAACGTCCACCATCAAAATTTTATTCTAAGAAGGACCATATAAAGCCGACTCGCTGGACTCTGAGAAACAAACATCTTCCATTTGAGTTTGATAGAAGGTAAAAACATTTACTAGCATACAGGAACTGTTTATAAGCTCTGGTCCAGCAATGACATTCACCCTAAACTCAATGCTGTTTGGACATTCACTCAGTCCTGCTATGAAGCTTTCATACACTGAATGACGAATGAAATGCCATAGAACAGGCATGGGCAAACTCTGTTCTGGAATGCCGATGTCCTGGAGAGTTTAGCTCCAACCCTGAAAAAAAACCTCACCTGCCTGTAGCCCTAGTTATTCTGAAGACCTTGATTAGCTTGTTCAGGTGTGTTTGATTAGGGTTGGAGCTAAACTCCACAGGACACCGGCCCTCCAGGACTGCATTTGCCCATTCCTGCCATAGAAGAACCATTTTTGGTTCCCCAAAGAACAATTCAATGAACAGTTCTTAAAAGAACCATTTTTCTTAGTGTGAAGAACGTTCTAAAAATCTAAAGAACTTTTGTCCAGTATAAAGAACCTTTTATGGAATGGAAAGATTCCATGGATGTTCAAAGTTCTTCGTGGAACTATCAATACCAATAAAGAACCTTTATTTTTAAGAGTGTATCACTGAAATTGTCAATGAAATTAAACTTGAGTCTAGTTTTTTGTAAATAATTCATTTTGTTTCAAACCTAGGAGAAACAGCCTCTGCCAGTTGATTCCCAATGGATAAATATCCTGATACACTCAGAAATACGTCAGAATGGAGAAGTAAAATGGGTTGTGTATCTGTAAAACGCACCACAAGCTGAGGGCCAAAACAGGAACAGCAGGTGAACCAGAAGGAAGGCCTAACTAACATTGATCACACACTCTCAGAAAAATGGTACAAATCTATCACTGGGGATGTATCAAAAGGCATAAAACTAAAAGGAACATCTTTGTACCTTATTTACCTCAAAATGTTACATATTAGTATCTTAAAGGGATAGTTCACCCAAAAATGAAAATTCTGTCATTAATTACTCACCCTCATGTGGTTCCAAACCCGTAACACCTTCATTCATCTTCGAAACACAAATTAAGATATTTTTGATGAAATCCGAGAGCTTTCTGACTCTGCATTGACAGCAATGCAACTGACATGTTCAAGACTCAGAAAGGTAGTAAGGACGTTGAATAAAGTTGTTATTTTTGTTTTCCTTGCACACAAAATGTATTCTCGTAGCTTCATAAAATTACGGTTGAAGCTCTGATGTCACATGGACTATTTTAACGATGTCCTTACTACCTTTCTGGGCCTTGAATGTTGTGTTGTGGTCTATGCAGGGTCATAAAGCTTTCGGATTTCATCAAAAATATCTTGTGTTCCGAAGATGAACAAAGGTCTTACGGGTTTGGAACAATATGAGGGTGCGTAATTAATGACAGAATTTTCATTTTGGGTGAACTATCCCTTTAAAGGTACAAATTAGTACTTTAAAAGAACATATTAGTAACTTTAGAAAGTTTACCATACGTGACAGATTGGTAGTGATGGGAGAAACTTTGAATCAATTGAACCAATTGCTTCGCCAAATGAATCACTTTTTTGACACACTTAAAACACCACCTGATGGAATGGTGTAAATGCAACAAAAAACTTGCATAAATACATCTTTTACAGGCCAATTGCAAATGTTTTATTGAAAGCTCAGTCTATTAAATGAATTAACTAACTCATTTAATACCATTAAATTTGAAGTGTCTGTATAATACATTTGTAGGGCTTTTATGGAGAGCTTGGTTAATCAGGCCAATAAGAGACTTAAAAAACTACAATTCTTTCTTTTGTTATACAAATGTGTCATTAGAAATGTCTACAAACTTATCCGAAATCAGGTAAAAACTTTATAGACACTAGTTAATGGCTTCACAGAGATCACTCCTAGTGGTGAACCAATGAAATATTTAGAAATAGTTATGACGTAACAAACCCACGTTTACTGAAATCACATGACTTTGGCAGTTCAATTCGCGTTCTGAATCACTGGATCAAAACAAATGATTCACAAAGGATTCGAAGCTTCACAAAGCAGTGTTTTGAAAGCAGTTTGGTACCTTTTTCTGAGAGTGCATGTATAAGAACAGTTTTCCCCAATTAACATGCATACAGAAACCGATTCATTGATCCATAAAACAAGGAAAATGCACAAATCTGATCAAATTTCCATTTAATGGAAAATGAGTTTGAAGGGTTGTAGATGTGAATGAGAAATACAGCAGCAGGACAGGAAAAGTAAAATTAATCACACACATTCCCTGCCATCCCAACCTGGAGATAAGAGTGACACAGATACATAACGCTCACCTGATGCTCTTTCATATTAAAACAAAATCCATTACCATATTTACACTAAAAATAAGATATTATTTGATATTATTAATCACATTCTGGAAATCTCTGAAGATAGATACACATTTACATATTAACACCCATACTCTGCATAGTGCTCTAAATATCACAAGAAACATATTCCTTCTCGGTCTAGTACGTCTGTGTGCAATAAAAGATGCCGGCTAACATTACACACCGAAAAAAAGAGGGCTTTTGACACCCTGACACTGCAGATTAAAAGTAAAACACTGAAATCTTTAGCGATTCTGGAATATTATTTCACGGCAAGCCATTACCACCAAGGTATATTGTTTTGTTTTATGTCCCTAATTCATAATTAGCACTCACGAACAGTCAGGGAATAAATATCTGCAGCAATTTAGCAGATAATGCAAGAGGAACATTTGTCAGGTTACACTGGGTATCTAATGGATGATGATGAAATTTGTGCTAATGCTGCATGATATGCAACTCATTCAGGCATCTGACTAGATGGTTTTTGAATAACAAATATCGTATTTTACGTTATTGCACATATAGCTGATTATGTCAGGTTACATATTAGAAAACACCTCACAGGCTTCTTTGATGGCCACAGACATAGAGAGACACACAGTAAACTCCTTGGTAGCTTCGTTTCCTCGGTACGTCTTTCCTCTGCGATGAAGTGCTTCTTTCTCCGGGCCTTTTTTTTTTTTTTTGGTTCTTTCTTGATTTTTGGATTGCAGGGCAAAGAGTTCTGCTTTCAAACCCACATCTACAGACTAATGATGAGGGGTATTTGAGCAGGTCTGTCTGCTTGCCCTGGGCCCAAAGGAAAATTATGCCAAAAAAAGGAAGAAAGAAAGGAAGAGGAATAGCAGAGGGGGACGAGATAGACCATCTGGAGTAGGTGCGTATGTCCTAATCGGCGTATATAATAAAACCAGAGAAGGTGCTGTACTTGTTGTTGTTGCCCCCGTGGGCTTTACCCCCGTCTAGTTTGATGTAGACTTCGTCTCCGGGCTCCAGATGAAGAACAGCGCTGTTGCTGGCGTAGTCGTAGTTTTGATCTGCGTCCTGGGCGATGGCACTGGCACGGACCTGCGGGAGGAGAGGAACATTTAGTGCGATGTTTCAGCTGTCAGATGGAGAAAACGCATCTGCTTGCATATATATGAGCTCTCAAGGTCTTTATAGACCCTTATGAGACTCAGCAAAAAGGACTGAGTTTAGTTTTTAGAGAGTGTTTATTCAAGAAATATTTCTTGAGTACAATTGTTATTATTTTATGGTAACAATTGTTAATATTTGTATAACACATATATGTAAATATGTTAATAGTATCATATTGGCCACATCCACAAACCTTTTGTATCCATGAGAAGTGCAGATTTGTTATGCACCAGGACGAAACAGTGGCATATATGGTGATTTTATTGCAACTTTGTGATTTATTGCTATGTATGAATTATATAAATTATGTACATTATATATATACATATATATTATATAAATTTATATATTAAATAAGTTTAATGGTGAACTATGACAATTATTTATTTAACTTTTATGGCAACTTTTGTATTTTATTTTATTAATATATATGCAATGTATGTATGTAATGTATGCAAATATTTTTACATAATTTACATGGTAGTTTTAAATTTGTCAAAAATGTATAATATATATATATATATATATATATATATATATATATATATATATATATATATATATATATATATATATATATAAAGACACATATTGTGATGTATTTCATGCGAGCAAAAACTCAAACCAGCAGTTACAAGGTTTACCTTTTAATGAGACTTAAAATATAATTAATTTAATTTTCTTAATATATGTCACGCTGGATGCTGATGTTGCATGAAACATGTAAAATTACTTTGACTCACTCAAGCTGTTGCATCTATTAACACAGTTTATTTAAGTTTTCAATTTAGGTGTGAATTCATTCAAGTCATTAATTTTCACCTTGTGAAACTGTGTCCAACACAAAATTATTTTTATTTTTTAAGCGCTTTACCTGAAAACCCTACCCAAATTCCTACTTGAACTCAAGTTTACAAGTTTAATACTATTTTATGGAAAAGAAGTTCAATGAAAAAAATGTCAATCTGTAATTTTATTAGACAAATGCAGTATATATATATATATATATATATATACACACACACACACACACACACACACACACACACACACACACACACATATATATATATATATATATATATATATATATATACACACACATATACATTTCATTAGAAACTAACATTTCATTAGAATATGAATTTTTTTAAAGATCAATTAAGCTAATAATAATTATAATATTAATAATAATTCTATTGAAAATATATTAATATTTTTATATATCCTGCCATAATTCATTAATAATACAAAGAAGAAGAATAAATAATAAGTAATAGTCATTAATAACTTTACGTCACCATCCCATATATATATTACAGGAAGAAAGAAGAAAGAAAGAAAGAAAGAAAGAAAGAAAGAAAGAAAGAAAGAAAGAAAGAAAGAAAGAAAGTCACTAGGTTTACAATAATATCTTTGGATGAATTATGTCATATAAATAATATTTTAGCGCTTTAAGTTGTGTGTTTGTGTTTGCGCGCTCTTACCTGGTTGTTCTTGCACAGATCAGCCCACATGCTGGTTCCGTCTCCTCCTCGCATGAGCACATGGTACGTAAAGAAGTATATTCCCGGTATGGAGCAGGTAAATTTGCCCGTGGTGGGGTCGTAATGATTCCCGAGATTCGTGACCACGTCGTCAAACTTCAGCAGCTCGTAGCCCTCGTGTTGCTTTTTGAGCCCTGCGTAAAAGGCGATTTTGGGCACGGTGCTGTAGGTGGCCGCGCTGATGGCACCGGTTGCCATGTTTGGTCCCGGCTGCCCGGGTAATCCAGGTCGCCCCGGTTCCCCCTTCTCTCCTGGAGGTCCAGGGGGTCCGGGAGGTCCGGGTTCACCGGGAGGGCCCCTCGGCCCCACTTTCCCCGGGCGTCCCGGTTCACCTTTCGGACCTTGTATAAAAGTTGGTAAAGACTGCATAAGGCTGCTGTCCCGGACCGGGTCTGCGGAGACCGTGCTGGTCGGGGATTTGGTACCGTAAGGGTCGCAAACCATCCTACAGGTGCCGAGCATTTCGTAGTGCGCGGCGGATGTCCCGGCAGAGCTCACCAAAACCGGGATCAGGATCACCAGCACCAGGACCATGACCACACCGAGCACCCCAGCCGCGATCAGCCGCTTCCTGCCGACGAGTCGCGTCAGCACCGGCCGATCCTCCTGTCTGCTTTTGGGCGAAATTTTGAAGGTTGGTGAGGCACCTCTACAGATGAGAAAAAAAAAAAAAAAAAAAAAAAAAAAAGTCCGATTGGTTTTGTTAATGAACTTCTGGCTCGGGCCCCAACAGCTTCTCTTTTTTTCCTCTTGTATTCTTCTCTCACTTAACTTCTTTTCTGCTGATGTTGGCTCACTCACAGCCCCGCTTCAGCATCAGCATCAGCTCTCCAGAAGCGCATCACCATCAGCGTCTCTCCACATGTGGACGCGCAAAGGAAAAACTCCAAAAGCTGCCCGAGATCCTCGAACACACCCTGATATCCTTCCCTCGCTTTTAAAGTCTTTCCTCTGTGCACAGATGACGGGATGAGCTCGATAAAGCTGGATGTCATGAAGATCTGGAGAACTGAGACGCTCTGCGTGAGTGTGAGCGCAGCGCAGGACACGAGAGAAAAAGAGGGAGGGAGAGATCCAGCGCTCTTATAACACACCAAAACGCAAAATCACTCATCAAACATCTACACAAGCCAGACACAGACAAAAAACAGCATTTTTACGCAAACCTAGACTGTTCAACACGATTGAAATATAACGGGACAAGTTGGAACCTGGTGTTCATGAACATTGATTTGAGATGAATACCTTTTTAAAATATGAAATGGGCCTACTTTCTGAAGCTAAAAATCCATGAAATCTATTTCAGACTAACCTATTTGAAACTACTACTCATTATCAACAATATTTAATCAGCAAAATGCATGTAAATATTTAAATAAATACAATATTCTAATCATAATAAAAAATAAACAATAAATTGTAACAAAAATATCAATGAAGAGTATAAATCAAATATATAACTTGTCATTGTACAAATTATTAAAATATAGGCTATGTATATATACATAGCCTATATATACACACACACAAACACATACACAATAAGTTGTAAATTAAATTGTAATTATTATATACTTATATGTAATGTAATTATTACAAACTACTTTTCAGCTTTTAAACAATATTTAATCGCATGTTTATATATTTACATAAACACATTACTGTTGCATACATAAATATAGTTTTGGATAACAGAAATTGTATTCGATGAAGATTTTTAAATTAAATATATAACCTTTATATGTCATTGTACTATAATATTATGACATTGTACATTGCATATATATATAGATATATGCATATATATGTATATATATATATATATATATATATATATATATATATAGATATAGATATATGCATATGCATATATATATATTACATATATTGTTTACTTTTACATATATTATTATTTTTGTATGCATGTATGTATATATAATACACACACGGTTTATGCTCTGTCAAATATTTTGAGTGAATTTCGGATAGCTTTTAATTCATTTGACCTTTTGAATTTTTTTAAATATCATTGAAATGTGTTTTGTTTTTTAACTTTTAGATGTACAGACCAAACTTTTGCATTTGTACAGTCCCCTTTTTAGTCAAGTTGATGTTCTAGGTCACTGCACAGTGAAAAATTAAGCTATTGGAAATGTTTATTCACGTATCCCTGAGAATGAGCTTTGAAGGTAACGGCGCAACCACTAAATGACACATATGCCAATAGTATAGACCTGCCAGTGATGCACTGCCACTACAGGATGCAAGAACAAATCATTCATTTAACTCCAATCTGGGAATCGACCACCTTGCAGCTGCACGACTTAACGGTTGAGGTGCATCTCTCAAGATTTCAACAGGTTAGTTGGTTAGTAACCTAAGTTTCGCATGATTATCGGTTAGATGGACTGGTTGCACCGTTGGCACCGAATCGGTTGTATTGTTCAGAGTTTTGACTCAGCGAGGTCTCGAACTCATCCAATTATCTTCGGACACCACAATGGGCCACTATCCATACTGTTTACCCTGAGCGCTTGATGAAAGTCTAGGTTCAACAGCATCTCCAATGACGCCATTTCATTGGTCAGCATGGGACCTGCTCTCCAGAGGAGTTTCCCTCATGCCATAAATCAAGCGGCAAAAATCAATGACCTCGGTTAGCGAGGGCCGTAATGCCCTTCAGTGTATGAGCTGCATAGAGAGTACGCCACGAGAAATCGTTTTAAACAGGGTGATAAAACAAACTAAACAAACAAAAAAAGTAATCAAGCCAAGCAAAATCGCTACAAGTCTGTAACTCAAGGAAAAGAAAAAGACATTCAAGGATTCCTCTGAAAGGTCAGTGAGTAATTGTCGGCGCATGGTGATCCATTGCCATTCGGACTCATTTTTATACTTCAACGTCCCACTTCCTATCGACGCTGGCAGAAGGATGGGACAAGCTCGGGTCGGGATCTAAAGAACCGCTTCTCTGAGGGGCGAGAGATTGATGAAGACTTTGGGCCATAATGAATGTCCAACAGTTTGCAGAAAACTTTTACAAACCACACCTCTCATCGTTTGGAATCCAAAGAAAACTTTCGAAAGTGGATGAAGAATTCAGAGGGTCGTAAGACAGTTGAAGAGGTTCGGTACGCAGTGTGGACTTTGCCATGGACAGATGTTCCTGCTGAGCGCAAGAGGAGAGTGTATCGGGGCAAACGTGCGCTAGACAGATGTGCCTGCTGAGAGTGTGAACAAGGAGGACAGTAGCGTCTGGACAAGGTAATAATAATGTGAGCAGAATATTAGCAAAAAGAGACAGGAAATCCCATGCGGGTATCATGGACTTCTACAAACACAAGCGCACACCCCATCATCATCTGACTCACAGCATTGAAAGGTCAGCTCCTTTACCCCTGATCTGCTGTCATGGAGGTGGTCCGGACCATGACAGGGCCTCCGATGGGAAGATCGTTTTTAGATGTGATGATCCTCTGTAGCTGTTTCAGATCACACCCTGCAAATCAAGCATTCACTTCAGAAATTTCTTGCAAGGAGCTTCAAACTTTAACTTATTTTCCAAGCACTTAATAAGACTTCAGATCCAAAAATAGCTTCTAATTTTTTGTCTTCAGTGTCACAGTAAAGACATTGCTACCAAAAAAAAAAAAAAAAAAAATCAAATAAAAAAGTTCTTTTGAAATTTCTATTCATCAAAGAGTCCTGGAAAAATGTTTCAAGGTTTACAATAAATCTTTAAGCAGAAAAACTGTTTTTGACTTTAAGAATAATACTTTGTATAATGAATAGATGTTTCTTGAGCAGCAAATCAGCATGTTAGAATGATTTCTGAAGGATCACGTGACACTGAAGACTGAAGTAATGATGCTGAAAATTCAGCTTTGCATCACAAGAATAAATTACATTTTACAATATATTCAACTACATTTATTTTGAATAGTAATATTATTTCACAATATTACTATTTTACTGTAATTTGAATCAAATAAATGCAGCCTTGGTGAGCATAACAGACTTCTTTCAAACAATAAAAAATAAAAATCTTACCAACCTGAATTTTTTAACTGAAGTATACATTTTAGAACATTTTCGCCTTGTCATTTCAAGTTCTTTCCAACTTACGATCAACTGCTGAAAGAAAAAACTGAATCGTCCAACAAAATGTTGACTTTATTTCAATGTCAAAAATTTAGTACATAGCACATGTGTGCACATGACAAAACATAATAAAATATTAAAAATTTAAATGTGATTGCAATGAAACAGCTTGTGACCTTTAAAAATAAGAAATAACATATCCATAAAAAATAAAACTTCAAATTCAGCCAAGCTTGGCAGAATTAGAAGATGTTAGTGTACGCAACCTAAAGCTGTAGTGACAGCAGAAATGGCAATTTTATTGAATGACTAATCGGTTCAAGAAACTGGTTCTTTACAAACACCACTGTACATTGTTCTGTAAAAAGTTGCACCGTTATGTTAACTAGAATACACAGTAAGAAACAATAGCCAACCGCTTCAGAGAACACCATCTGTGGTTTGTAGCGATATCTTTTTGACCCTCTCAAATGGCCACCGGAGTGTTTCTGTCTGGTATCTGCTGTGTATCATCTGAAACTCCCGTTTGCAGCCATTCATATCTGTCATTAAGAGGCAGAGGAAGCAGTCAGCAGTTTCCACCTGGAGACCTGACACAATCCTTCTCAGACACCACTAAGACCCCAAACTCCTGCTAAATCCCTGTCCGGTTACAAAACGCTCATCACCACCTCCCAAAATTCACTACTGTTCTCGTCTGAATGGTCGAGTAGGACAAAACTCCCACCGCCTGTCGAGACACAACAAACACGTTCAGTAAAGCTGATTAGCACCCAACGCAGGTCTGACTTGGCAGAAGTGGCACTTTGAAGGCAAAAAGTGGCATTGGACAAGAAAGACACTTGGAAAAAATGGCTGGGGCGTATCAAGAGTGGAGGAATTTGGAGGTTACATGATTAATGTAATACTTAAGCAATATAAAACATAATTTCTGAATAAATATCAAATGGAAAAGCAGATGCAGTGAGGTTCATCATCTCAGATGGTCGGATCAGCTCTTCATCGCCCTCTTCGTTACTTGTTCTTGGCTGCCAATGGCTTGCGGCTGATCTTCTTGGATTTGTCAGCGTTCTTTTTGGGCGGCTCTGGGTTGGCCTGCATGTGTCGCCCGTAAAGACTGCAAAACACAAACAGATATTGTGTGATCACACCTGGCCACTCGTAGTTTCTGCAATAGGCTTGAATACAGAGTAGTGAGGAAGAGGAGTTATATTTTTAGTGTTAACCAGCTGAAAGAGGATTAATTGAGTCCAACACACTGACGGGTCCCCCACTGGGACACTGAACTCTCTGTGCTGTCCAACACCCCTCGGCTACAGCTGTGTATGGCACAGAGAGACAATTATCCGCAACCACCCAACACACAGAGCTGAGAGAGTAAGAGAGCGAGGGGACATGTAGGCAGAGCAATTTCCAGTCCAGTGGTCCCTCTCTATTTCAGCAGCCCTCAAAGGCTGGGTTCAGTGATATGAGGGAAAAGACAAAGGGAGAGGGAGAGAGAGTAAGGAAGAGAAGTGAACGAGAGTGACCATGTGTATTATGGAGGCAGGATTCATTGGGTCTGTGCTTGCTTTGCTGTACACTGCCTACATAGGCAGCATCCTGAAATGAATCAGATTCAGAACACTTTACCAAAGTCTTTCAGGTCAGTTTCCTTAGTAGGCATCTTGGTAAGGTCACTAGGCAGATACATTCTAGGCATACTGTACTTGGTCTAATCAACATGATTTGAGGATGGGCAATAAAACAACAATAGTAAAAATTCTGTCTTTCCTTCTCAAACCCAAAAAATAAAATCAGGCTACAAACTCTATCAAAAAGGCCACTGGCTCCTTTAACTGAAAGCCATACATTACAACTAGCTTTTCTTCCCTGTTGTCTTCCCTGACTTTCTTTCTGCTGTGGAACACGAAACAAGACATTTTGTCTTTGTGCTTTATAATTACAATTAAAGTCAATGGTATGGAAGCTAATTTCTGCCAAAACAGAAAAAAAATCATGCTTTGGTAAACCATAATTATGAGGAGAAAAAAAGTACAAATTATGAGATACTAAAGTCATAATCATGAGGAAAAAAGTAAAAAGAGATACCAAGTCATAATTAATAAAAAGAATTCTTATAATTGTGTGTAAATTATGAGATTACATATTGTAATTATGGCATAAAAAGCCAAAATTATAACATCAACATTATGAGATAAAAAGATGAAATTATGAGATAGTGAGATAAAAAAGACCAAATTATAAGATAACAATGAGATTAAAAAAAAGTCAAAATTATGAGATAAAATCAGGCTAGAAACTCCTTTAACTAGAAAAAAGGTCCAGTCCTTACAGTGGGCATGAACTGGAAATTGTGACTGACTTTTCTTCCCTATTGTCTTCCCTATATTACTTTCTTCTGTGAAACACAAAATAAGATACTTTGTCTCAGTGTTTTTGTCCATACAAATCTACAGTCTACAATTAAGGTATGGAAGCCCATTTCTGCAACATAAGAAAAGAAAATCATGCTTTGGTAAATCATAATTATTACAAAGTGGAAGTTCTAAAATACTAAGTCATAATTATGAGACAAAAAGTCAAATTTACAGTATGAGATAAAAAAAAAACAATTATGACAAGTTTATACATAATTGACATTTTTATTGTCATAATTTGGATAATTAGTTATAATTATTATAATTACTTTCTATGTCATAATTTCACAGTTTTGACTTTATCTCATAATTATGACTTAGTATCTCTCTGGAAATGGGCTTCCATAGCATGGGCTCCAGCGTTTAAAGGTTTGGAATAACACTGGGGTGAGTAAAAAGATACTTTGGTGAAGTATTCCCTTAAAAATGCTGTCTATGTAGGCAGCTCACAAGGTTTTGGTACACAGCCTTCATCTTTAAAGCTGTCCTGACTGCTGCTTCCATTATCTCATTAATACTTATTCCTGATTGGATGTTGACATAGCAGCTGGTGATTGCAGAGTTAGCAGCTTTACACCTAGCATGCCTGGACCATAACTATGACATTCCCAAGTGTGATTAAAGAATACTATTTGAGGGAGAATTCTAATTGCAGTGCAGTGAAATGTCAAGCGGCAGCTCAGATTCATGACTAAAGTTCATATCAAATATTTACAAAGGACCACACACGGCCCAGGCTGAGAGAGCAGTCGTTCTCAACCCAGCTCTCAGCGTTTGAGTCACTTTAATTACATCGTAAGAGGAAGACGCTAAATATTCTTTCTGTAAGCAACTGCTTTATGCAAAGTGACCAACAGTATATTTATTACTTTGACATCTTTGACGTCAGATGGATTGCTCTTTACAGAGTTTGAACCTACAACCTTTCAGCAACAAGCTCAGATCTTTAACCAATTTTCCACAATCCAAGAACAGAGCAATGTCATTTTGCAAAATGAAAACCTTTTCTCCTAGTAAGTATATATATGATCTGCTTTTGCCTTCTATAGTTTTGTGACTTGTCTGGGCAGACAGGCTGAGTACTTCTCTCATCAACGAGTCAGTCAGTCTCTCGTTCATTCTGCCGCTCTGTATCTCTCTTAAGCACTAAGCTGCCGGTCCATCTGTGTGGTCCTGTCTGAGGTTCTTCCCTTGGGGCCCGGAGGTTCTCGTTCTTTCCTGCCTCTTCTGGAGCTGCCCAGCCAGGCGCAGAGGCAAGAGCCCAGCAGGGAGGCACTACTCAAGCCCCTATGGACTCTAAAAGTACAGAAATATCAGAAACCTCCACTACTGCTTTTTATCTCACACATGCAAGACAAAACACACTTCACATCCAAAAAACCTGCACTGTTCACAAAAAATTAGCACTGACTGTGAAATGCGTGCATATGCTGGTTGAAAAGCATGTCTTCATATATTTATTTCAGTGTTTGTTGATCGAGATATATAGAATGTGAAACCAAGAGGGTTTCACTTACAGGAAAAAGAGAAAGACACCACTGCAAAAAAGAAAAAGACAACAATATTAACCATCCAGACTGTTTGACAAGGACAATATACATTAATTAGCACATCGAATTAAAGCAAATGTGCCAGATTTAGCCAAGATGGTTAATTTTAATCTGCTGTCCCATAATGATGCCATTGTATTGCTGATGGTGTGGAATATATTTAGTAATAAATTAAAATGCAATAAAATAAAATAATAAAATTAAGTAAAAACTAATAAAATAAAAATAAAAAGACAAAATAAAAGACATTAAATATAAAATAAAAATAAAACTAAATAAAAGTAAATAAAATACAATAAAGATACAACTAAATCAAATAAAAGCTAACTAAAATAAAAAATACAAAACATACCAAATAAAAAAAAAACAAATAAAATTTAATAATGTAAAAAATAGAATAAGATAGAAAAAGATAGATAAACTACAATAAATATAAAATAAAAAAGCACTAAATAAAATATATATTAAAAAAACCCACAACAAAATGCTATTAAAAAAAAAATTCAATAATTCACATAATTGTCCTTGTAAAAGACACTGGGGAATTATGGGCTCCCATGAACATTAAAAAAAAAAATCTACATTTGAAATATGTATACAAAAAAAAAAAATCATTTTATGTATTTTTGTTCTTTTTGCCACTTTAATTGATATGGTGTAAAGACAGGAAGTGATAAGCAAAATAATGGGAAACACTAATCAGACTTGTGGTGACTCAGTGTGTCACAGTCCTTTAAATATTAGGCCAAGGCACCAGTGTAAACATCTTAAACTTCTTCTTTTAATTATTTAATCAAGTATTTTGTTTGTCAGAACCAAACAAAATGGTCATTTAAAAATCAGGTGACTTTAAAACTGTTCACCTTTTTTATTTTCATGATATGATCATGTATGCAGAAGGATGTTGAGAGCATGTTAGTGAGCTCATACATCCATGTAAGAAAGCTGTGTATGTATGTGCGCAGACTGCGAGCTGTTCCTGAGCTGACTGAAGGAATCAGTGCTGACAGATGCACGTAGATGTTTGCGCTGGTGTCAGGGCTAAATTGGGCTGTTTTACAGGAGGCTGATATGCAGGGGGGTGTGAGCTGAATCTGAAAGCCGTTCTCTCTCTGTCAGTGTCCCGCAGCCTTGACGGACCCTCTGGCAGGAAGACAATGCTGAGAGAAACTCCCAACGCATCTAACACAATGTCTAAAGATCAACCCGTGAAGGGTTCGTAATGCTGTCATCAACTGACCAAAGACCGCATCAGAATCTTATCCAACAACCAAACTTATCCCTGAACCGTCTGAATTCTTTTTAAATAACTTATTCTGATTCCTGAATAAATTATTTTGAATGTGTTAGTCAAACTGATTTGCAAGTGTATAAAAATCACTTTATTGTAATTATTATTTATTTTTTTTACTAAAACACATTTGATGTAATTTACATAAGCAAATCAAAAACAGGGATAAACATAATAAAACATTTTTCTGGAATACTTTATTCTGATTGGCCAACTGCAAGACTCTATGGTCGAATATTTTTGTACATTGACCGCTAAACTGTATAATTGACCCAGGCAACTAATTTCCAAACTATCTTTGTTAGTCTCGTCTCACTCTGCAGATTTATATATCATAATTTTACCTCAAATCAATAAAATCAATAGGATTTTTTTTCTTATTTATCTGGAAAGTAGCAATGTAAGTGGGACAATGAACTGTCTACTATGAATCTAATTCTTTTTTGAGTAATTTTGTCAAAGCTTTTGTTTTGTGAAAACAACCAGCTGTACAATATGCAAGCCATATTCAACCAGATAAGTATTTAGCGACAAAAGTTAAAATGCAGTGCAATGACCTCTGAACACTTCTGAGTGATGATTCAAATGAATCAGTGAATCAAAATGAATCATTCAAATGAAAAAAATGTGTGTATATACACACACACATACACACACACACACTGCATATTATATATATGAACAGGTTATATTTTTGAATATATATTTACATTCAAAAGAAAAATGAACTATTGAAACAAACCAACTCACTACAATTAATTGAACTGTCAAGTGTTACACATCAGCTTATAAAACATATTCAGATCTTTTAATTTGTCACAATAATGACATACTGGTACCACCTACATATGACAGATCAGGAATGATATCATGAGTATTATAACAGATGCATAAGATGGAGAAAGAACATAAAGCTATTGCCTGATAAATGCAAATCTAATGTTGCAATTACACAACTTGAAAAGGAAAACTGTGACATGAAGCTGTGATTTGACTCTATATACTCATATAACTGCATACCTTCAAACCTGTAGTCTGGAAATGATGGGAAAATCTTGCCCTGGTCTGTGAAACCATGTTACCACAGCAGCACTGCAGTGCTGAGCGGCTACAGAGTAAACACAAAGATTTATCCCCCATTTATCTGCTTTCCTCATCATTTACAACCAATTAAAAGTGGACCGGGACAGCAAAATCTACAGAAGCTGCTCCCCGACGCTGCCAGAGACGGTCATTTTCCTGTGAGTGCTCCAGTTCCACATGGGATAATTAATCTCAGTTACAGTCAAGAGTGTCTAACACAGTCAGGGTGGCCGGTCATAAGTGTGTGTGTCAGAGACGGTGTGTTTCCGCAGAGTGGCTTCCAAAGCATGTTCAGGTGTGTCAGAGGTGAGAGAGAATGAATTAATGATAAATGTGCAGGTGACTTGTGGATCATTGATCAGTCATTGAGGTTGGAGGTAATTTGTAAATGATGTCCCAGCTGCTATTGCATTACAGGAGATCTGAGATTGTAGAGAATGAGATCAGGTAAATGAGCCTCAAACTCATGGATTACAAAACGACTTTGACAAACTGGATCTAAATAGAATTATAAATAAAACATATGATATGTAACGTAATATGTAACAATATAATATTTGAAATATATAAATGATGTAAATATATATATATATATATATATATATATATATATATATATATATATATATATTAGGGCTGTCAAAGTTAATGCATTAATAACGCGTTAACGCAAATTCATTTTAACGGTGCTAATTTTATTAACGCGAGATTAACGCAGCGCGCATTTTCTGTTTGAGCCGTGGCCTAGCCCGTGGTTGGAGAAATGGATGGAGATGCTGTCATTGTTGCCAACTTAGTGACTTTTTAGACCCCTTTAGCAACTTTTTTTTTTTTTTTTCAAAAAGAGCCTAGCGACCAATCTTTAGTTTTTGCCCAAACCTTATTTAGTTTCTGAGACTAGCCGGTACTGTACATCGCACAAGCGTGAGGTCTCTCTTTCCCACTGTGCACACCTCTCTCTCTCTCTCTCTCTCTCTCTCTGCGTCTGCTCTGTTCAGCATGTAACTTTTCCTGTTTTCAGAATTTGCATAATGCATATAATGATCGAGTACATCATGAATTCATCTTCCAAACCGCGTTTTTGTCTTATCCCGAATCACTACGGTACACTTATAATAAGTGCTTATTTTTGGACTATTGTAGCCTGTTGGGGTCTTCACCGCTGCGGAGTAATACATGCCTGCGTGAATCGCCATAGACATAAACTTAGAGAAGTAGCTTCGGTTAGAATGTTCTTCCGCGGGATGCGTGCAGTTCTGTTTATTAACCGCTAGAGCGCCAAAAGTTACATAGTGCTGCTTTAAAACCGATATTATGTTGCTTCACTAATTTTACATGCAAGTCTAGCCGAAATCACAGAACAGCTATTGTCTTTATCTTATGTTTAGGCTATTTGATTTTATCAGACGACGGCTCGATTATAAATCAGGATTTTTGTGCAGATTAACATCTTGGAAGGTAGAGCTGGTTATGTAGTATTAATGGGTCGCGTATTAGTCACTATTTCAAATTCATTCCGTTATCTGACAACAGAAAATATATTTATGAAAAAATATATCAATGAAAAGTTTTATTGAGAATTTAGCTGCATCAAAATACACTATGTAGGCACAGAGAGGCAAACAAATGTAATAATAAATAATAAATGTACATTTAGCATGTTCAGAAGAAGTGAGCTGCCCTGTTGTGTGAAAATGTAAACAGGCTTGTCTAAGTCAATTGCTCAGTGCAAATAAAGAGAAGTAATGGGAACCTGGTATTTCTATTTTCTTTTTTCATGTGTGTAATAGACATGATCAAGTTCTTTGAAAAACATCTATGACCTTTGAAACATGTCCAGTCTTCATGCTCTAGATTAACTATGGTTTCACTAATAATAAACATATATTGCATAATGCATCCATATTTGTCCATACCCATGTCAATTAGAGTATTAAAAACTTGAAAAGTATTAATTTAAGGTACATTTAGAACAGATTAAAAAGTTTGATTAAATTGTGATTAATCGCGAGTTAACTCACGACAGTCAAGCGATAAATCGCAATTAAATATTTTAATCGATTGACAGCCCTAATATTTATATATATATATATATATATATATATACACACACACACACATATACATATACATATACATATATATATATATACTAGTAGGTACATGTATAAATCTATGTGTAAATCTATCTAAAATAATATATAATAAATCTATCTAAAATTATATATATGTGTGTGTGTGTGTGTGTGTGTGTGTGTGTATAATTACAGTAAAACCCAATAAATACATATTCGCACAGTTCAAACAAACAGGTTCACTAAAGCAAATCAAACTTTCCCAGTTAAATGAACAAACCGATTCACTCAAAAAAAAAAAAAAAAAAAAAAAAAAATCAGATTTCAGATACTTTTCCCCAACATTTGTTAATTACTTTCCAACAGTGACACTCTGCAACTGAAGAGCAAGGTTATGGGAGATTTTATTTATAGAAAAGTGCAAGAAAAAGTACTTTTAAAGCATGTAGAGGGACACAAAGAAAAGGGATGAGGAAGCACATCAGCGGCACACGACAGATCGTTTCTTCTACCCTTAACTACTGTTTGACACAAAGAACCCCACAGCTAAACTTCTTTCAGCACAAATACACAATCACTACACTCATCTCAGTATAAAACACTATCCGTGCTGACAGGCCCAACGGAAATCCATGCACCAGCTAAATGAGAGTAAACGACAATAATGAAGATGGATGGTGAACAGGCGGCAGAGCGGCTCATAACTGATCTCTCCCCTGACGCCCCCATTATCAATAAGATCTGCAGGACCGAGCGGCCCCATTACTGCACAGCCAATCACAACAGGCTTTACCACCACTTTTGTACCCTGTTTGTACATGTACAGTCATGCTACACTGGATCATCTACAAGATGAATGTTTTATGAATCATTCATTGTTTGGCGGAGAGGTTACCCAGCACTGTCTGAGCCTGGGTGAACAGTAAGCAGAAGGCTGTGCTGAGTTTGGGCTGTTAACGTGGCCTTTTATTGGTAAACTCTAGCAGGAGTTCCTGTCTGTGAGCCCAAACTAATGAGGAGTGATGGAACTGCACTCAACCTTTAAAATCTCCAGAACCTAGAGATGAAGAACACAAATACAGACTAGACTACACAACACACACACACACACACACACAAACAGACTGAACTAAACTCTTACAGTTAGTCACGCCACTGTTGGGTTCTAGAAGGCTTCCCAACCTGACTGAATCAAACAAGCTTCACTACACTTCACTGTTTGTGTTATGGCTGTATAAAGCATATGTATACGTAGACATATCATGGAATGGTCAACATGTAGGGCTGTCACTACTGAGTAATCGGTTGATTATTCTGACGATTAATCAAGTAATTGGATAATTATAATTAATATTTTTGTGGTAATAAAAATAGACCTAAGCAAACTATAGCCTTTAAAATGACTTAAAATACATAGGCTATATAATAGCAATGAGGCAATAATAGATAGTTCAAATAAAGTATCAAAAGCAAGTAATTATATGGTTTTATTGAACAAAAGTGTTAAAATACATAATGTATTATAAACAATAGCGCCAATGTACATTAGGCATTATAACAAATGACTGCAGAGGGCGACAATGGCCTGACGATTATTTTTAATGCGCGATCCAATCCCTGTTTAATATCGATTCAAATTCAAATGTACACTTAATCTTTACTATTTGGCCATTTCTTTATGACAGAAATGCTACAGCCACTGTCATTTCTTGAATATGTAGACATAAAAAGGTGTAAACTAAGAGCGAGGGTTTAAACTTTTATTTTGAAATCATGGTGAACAGTTCGCATATTGAGATACTGATGTATTGATGTAAGATTCTGATGTATTCTCCTGTGTTTGCGTAGGTTTTTAAATAATTTACCTTAGAAATCTGATGAAATGGCATATGTTGCATTCCCAAATGAACGTTATAATAACCCAAACTCACAACAATATATAGAGATGGAGTTTGAGACGCTCCACACATGTAAATGATAAAAGTTCGTGTGGAGAAGCATTTACTGTGAACGGAGCCACTCTGCATAGGTTACGCACGTACGTAACCTACACGCATTTAAATAATTAAAGCGCATATTAAACCTGCATTGCATATATTTATTTAATTGAATCATATCGATATATCTATCCAGTATCTAGTAGCTATAGTATGGTTGTTCTCGATCTACAGGTAAACAACTGCCGCTAGTACTCAAAGTTAATCTAACGTTGATGACACAAACACAGAGCTTTAGAGATAATACCAAACAAGAACACTCACTGTCTCGTTCGTCTTTAAAGTAGACACTTTTTTAGACAATAAATAAACCAGTTCTGGTAATAAAATGTTATACAAATGAACATATGAGCCTAGTTTTGCATATCATTTTGAGCTCACAAACACAACACAAAGAACAGAAGAGAAGAAGCAACACCACGAGTCATTACATCCAGCTGATCCAGAGACACAATAGTGGGCACCTGCTGACACTTTCCTCCCTAAACTGCATGACTGTAAGGGGCATTATGGAAACCTATTGTCAGTTCTATTGCAGCAGGGTTCGGACTGAAGAAGCAGCAATGCATGAATATAATTAGAGAGAATATGGAAAGGAAAGAGTCTGTCTGTGGAAATATGCAGGATTTAACTCACAGAAACTCACTGCATTAGTGTTCAGAACATATAGAGCACACACTATCACACCACTTCCCCTGGAGTAGCTTAGGGCTAAAGAAATGGTTCACGCATGAAATGAAAATCCTTGTTAACTCACCATCATGTCTTTCTAAACAGATAGAACTTTTCCAAATTCAGACTAATTGCAATTGAGATTTGGGAGCTTTGATGGCCTGGAAGAATTTCAGTGCATAACAATTTATGCACTGGAATGTGTCAAATCTATTTGGTGATTTTTTGCTCCTGGTCATCTTTATAAAATATTTGGTAACACTTTAGAATAGGGAACACTTATTCACTATTAACTATGACTTTTCCCTAAATAAATTCCTAATTTGCTGCTTATTAATAGTTAGTAAGGTAGTTGTTAAGTTTAGGTATTGGGTAGGATTAGGGATGTAGAATAAGGTCATGTAGAATAAGGCATAATTAATATGTGTTTAATTAGTACTAATAAATGGCTAACATTCTAGTAATATGCATGCTAATAAGCAACTAGTTAAGAGACCCTAAAATAAAGTGTTACCAAATATTTTTATGCACATCCCCTAAATTTTTAATTCATTGAGTAGACACGGATCAGAAACTAGAGAATCAACAGCTTTAGACAAAAACAAATACAAGAAGTCACTGTGTGTTTGTGAAACTGCAGTAGAAAATCAAGTGGCTTCATGGTTTGTACAGACTGTAACCCATATAATCAGTCCATCTCGAGAGTATTTCAGAGTTGATATATCTAATAAGCTTTAATCCTGTTATGCTAACAGATCTTTTACATCACATTAGTGGCACTATGCTGTCATGTTCTCCGTTTATGCTCAGAGTAAATTACCAGCGCTCTCAGCAGAGTTTATCTCATCAATAAAATTACTAACGAAAAATTCAGCAGACAAAGAGTTTTTTGGATTTATCAATGATAACAAAGCTATTTTAAATTGTTTTCGTTAAATGGAATAAAGCTAAAATAAAATATAAACATTAGATGAAAAGCTTGCATGAAATATGAAGTATAATTGCATGAAATATGAAATTTAATATGAAGTATTAAAATTACTAAAACAAACAGAAATAAAAATACATTTATATAAATAAATCTAAATTTAAATATTTAAAAATAATAATAATAAAATGGCAAAAGCACATAAAACTAAAATTAAAATGAAAACTGAAGATATAAAAGTAAATGCTAATTCAATATATTAATAAATTATGTAATAGTACATAAATACTAAAACACCACTGATTTATACGAGAGGCAGGTATATCCACAATGCGAACGTAATATTATAACTTACATTTGCACAAACAATTAAGTAAATGTATTTAAGTGTTAGTCAAAATGCATAAAACACATTGTTAATGTGCTGTTAATGTAAAAATGTGATACACTATCCTAAACAGTCTCAAAAACACAGAAACTTAAAGTTTCTTCCAAAAAGCGACTAACAGCTCAATGCTCACCGTTTTCTAGTTGTTACGGAGCCGACGAGACGTAAGACGTACGGATCCATGTGCAAAGCTTTATTTAAACAGAGACGTGGTCATAAACACAGGCAGGGTCGAACAACGGCAAACAGGTATGGCATGGGCAAAACACAGAGTAATCCTAGGACAAGCATGGGTCGACGATCGGCGAACAATATCCAACAGGGTAAGGCATAGAGATAATCCAGGTACAAGAGCAATAGTCCAGGCGAGG
Source organism: Spinibarbus caldwelli (assembly GCA_039654775.1). Classification (NCBI taxonomy): domain Eukaryota; kingdom Metazoa; phylum Chordata; class Actinopteri; order Cypriniformes; family Cyprinidae; genus Spinibarbus; species Spinibarbus caldwelli. The sequence goes on along the minus strand of CM077263.1, from coordinate 5,671,029 downwards.
TATAAACAGAGTCCGAAACAGCAGGCAAAGGGGATTAATCAGGATTAATCCAAGTTACACATGCAGAAGATCAAGAAACGAATGACTCAGGCAATAAACTAGATAAACTAGACTTAGACTTAGAAAACATGGAAGGGCTCCGTAATGTTGCTATCACTAGGAGAGAGATAAATGCAGACAATACTCGGCAGAGACAGAGAGGAAGTCCAAGGCTTATGTACGGTATGAGATTGTGTGATAGTTCTCAGGTGTGAACATGTGATTGGTACAGCTGTGTGCAATCAGTGCAATGGATCATGGGAACTGTAGTCCGGAGTGAATTGCGACAGTAGTGTAGTGCAATAGTCCATGTGGTGCACGGGTGACCTCTGCTGGTGAACGAACGGGAGTGCACGGACAGGAGTCGTGACACTAGTGTTATTTTAACATGTTAAAGCTGTTATTTGTTTGTTACAATTAACAAAAATAAAATGTGAATGTTTGGTCTCATCATTTTGGACATTACCCTTAACACAAATGTACAATTTTCATTGACTAAAATATGCCATTATATATTAAAATTATATTCTAATTCAATCAGAGTAAAATAAAATAAAAATAAAATAAAAAAACAAATATAATATGTCATATTAGAGAATTTTCATCAAAAAACTTATTATATTGACCAAAAAACTTATTATATTGACCAAAAAAAAGTCAAAATCAAAACTGCAAATGTGACCTTTGACCCCAGTGGTCACAGAATGAGGCATCTCTGATTCTTTTTATCAAAAACTCACATGCAGTAAATCCCAGTCTGTGACCTTTCCTTCCTGCTGACTCATACGACCGGCCCACGACTGGATAGACACGGGACTTCCAGCATGTGTGGGTGTCAGGGTCTGTGCCGCTGGGAAGTTAATTGCAGTTGGTTTTTCAGTCAGCCCTAGACAGCTGTGAAGAGAGCTGCGGCGGTTGTACCACGATCAACAAGCGTTTAGAGTTAGCGATGAATAAAAGATGGCGAGAAGGCGGCTTTACGATATGTTAATGCATTATGAGCACGAAGAATCTCCCCAATGCTGTCAGTCAGATATAAGAGCCTTCTGTCAGGTTAACAAGCCATCCCATGAAATATGCATGACAGGTTACCCCCCTCCTCCTCCTCTGCCCCGCGGTTCATGCTACGACCAAACCCACTGACAGAAGAGCAGGAAACGAGAGGAGGGTAAAGACTCGTTGTCAACCGTTTTAATTCCAAACGTCTGTGTAATTTCAAGATAAATGACTAGAATATTCGACAAAACGCCAGCACTCAAGAAACAACATGACTCATGATCTTAACGGCCATCATTTAAATGGTCGGGTACAACAAAACCAAAAAAATTATATTCTAAAACCAGGGGTGGATCTGAAAGGAAGGGCGGCACATTTTAAAACTGGATTTAGCAAATAAGCTTGTCTTGTGAATATTAAAGGAACAGTTCACCTAAAAACGTAAATTTGCTGTTAATTTAGTCACCCTCAGCCCATCCGTGATGAGCCGCGCATACATCATGAGTGTGAGTATACAGGACTATTTGCATGAGGTTATGGTTTATAGGTTATAATATTGTAATTAATTTTCAGTTTTGTACACAGAGCGATCGGTTATATTTGTTATTTATATATGTAAACAAAGATAAGCCAATAATTATGTTTACACTCTGAAAAAAAAAAAGATATACAAGTAGATTTATTTATTTATTTTTTATTTTTTGGAAGCCGTTTCTGCCTCTGAATAAAAAAAGTAAAATAAAAAAGGTAATTGTGACTTTTTATCTCACAATTCTGACATTTTTTCTCACAATTGCGAGTTTACATTTTGCAATTCTGACTTTTATTCTCAGAATTACATGATATAAACTCGCAATTGCGAGTTATAAAGTCAAAATTGCGAGATTTTAACTCACAGTCTTAAGTTATAAAGTCAGAATAGTGAGAAATAAAGTCAGAATTGCGGGATATAAACTCACAGTTTTGAGTTATAAAGTCAGAATAGCGAGAAATTCTGTGGTAATTGCGGGATATAAACTCACAATTGCGAGAAATAAAGTCAGAATTGCAAGATATAAACTCGCAACTGCGAGAAATAAAGTCAGAATTGCGAGATATAAACTCAGTTTTGAGTAATAAAGTCAGAATTGCAGGATATAAACACAATTGCAAGAAATAAAGTCAGAATTGACCTTTTTTCTCAGAACTGTGAGATATAAACTTACAAATGTGAGTTATAAAGTCCAATTCTGAGGCGGAAATTCTGTTCTCAGAATTGCGGCTTTTTATTTAACAATTCTGACTTAACTCACAATTGCGAAAAAAGTCAGAATTGTGAGATAAAAAGTCGCAATTACCTTTTTTTTTTTTTATTCAGTGGCAGAAACGGGTTTCCATATTTTTTAAAGTCAAGAATTTTTTTAAATTATATGTAGGTATATAGGTTCCTATTTTTTTATTATTTTTATCATTATTATTTTTCATTTCTATTCTATAGATAAATTGCGCATCCCCGCTTAAAACAGACAGAGTATGCCCAGTTAGAATGGTACAACCCTGCCAATTAGAATTGGATGTGGCTGTCTTCTGCTGTTTTAACGTTCTGGTATTTCGAAACGCTGGATCAGTGAACTTAAATGAGAAAATGTCCATCAGGAGTGAAAACTGGATGAGGTGAAGAATAGTGAAAGGAAGAGAGAGTGAGAGGGAGAGAGGTGTGAGTCTTGTGATTTCTTAACTGAAGGACATTTAAGCAGGTGAGAATGAAACTGTTGAACCATGGACACACACCTACTAAGAATTACACACCGTTAACACTTGTCTAATGTGAGACAACCTACTTGTCTCTCTCGCACACTATCGCAGGCACATAAACAAACAGAGCAACAAACACACAAGCATCTTTGCTTTGACAATACAGATGAACACAGAAGACTATAGACTGACTTACTGTGTGTGCGCTTTCATTCAATGTCAAAATCCCCAACTTATGTCTTAAGGCCTTTCCACACTGAGCGCGAAAAAGCAAAACAAATTTCGGACGCGATGACGCGCTGGAATAAAACAACGGCTTCCTATGGATGCTTCCACATAGATAGCGAACATTCACGCACCAAAAATGCGAATGTTTTTTTTTCGTCCATTCCGACGAATCTTTTCAGTTTCGCAAAGCGAAAATACGGGCCGTCCAATAAGATTTGATCATTACATCACGTGCCCAAAGCAGCTGCTGTTGCACAAAAAGGCAAGAGTGGTGGCGCTGTTTCGAAAACCAGTGTAAACAAACACCGAAGAAGAGTCCCCCAAGAGAGAAGAGAATGGATGCTGAGTTCTTGTTATCTTTGGTATCTGAGAACAAATTTATTCTCACATGTTCTTAATATAATTTATATTAATTCTCCACTGAATTATGTGATCTGGAGAGCACTGTCCATTTTCTTCCACGTGCACGAGTGTTATGATTTAGAGCGCGTTCACTCTAGATCTTCCGTATAAAAAATAAAAAAAAATAGAGTGAAACATTTTCCTACACATGAAATATGAAAGCAAATAGACATATGATTATGACAATGTATTTTCTGTATGTGTTTTGTATACAGTTCATGGTATTTTCATAACAATAAAGGATGTTTATGACAATAAGCAGTGTGGCTTTATTAAACATACATAGAGTGCATGTCTGCCTATTACAGAATCAAAATCAACTATAAATCACAATCGGGAGTTATTACAAACACTCAATGAAGGTTTAAAGTGGGTTTTAAGCAAATACATTAATAATAATTACATAAATTTTCGGTTACACTTTATTTCGATAGTCCACTTTAGACATTCTACTAACTATAAGTAACTTTGTAACTACATATCAAGTACATGTCAACTAATTCTCATTAATTTGCAACTATGTCTACTAATTCTCAGTAGGGTAGGTTTAGGGTTAGTAGAATAAGTTAACATATACTTGCAAAGATTCTCATAGTCAGTATGTTGTATGTTGTGGACCCATCAAAATAAAATGTTAGAAGATATTAAGCAGATAGTCTACTAATACCCTAATGACTGCTAGTTGACATGTAGTTGCAAAGTTACTTACTGTTAGTAGAATGTCTAAAGTGGACGCGAAATAAAGTGTTACCAAATTTTCAAATGTGGCTTGATGTTAATTGTACTTCTATTTATATTTTAAGATGTTTTCTTGTAAGCATATAGATATTTTGTGTTTCTGGCGTAGAACCAAACTTTATTTAGCTATATAATTTAATGCTGTATATTGAGCAGTGGACAATGTTAAATCCATACATGAGATATATCCAAGTAAAAATGCATTGTTGGTCGGCGCCACCTAGCGTGCAGGTGTGAATTAGTAGAAGGCGAACATTCGTTTCGCGCTCGGTGTGAAAGCACCTTTCGTCTGCGATTCGCCTCGCGTTTTCGCATTGCGCTCAGTGTGGAACGGCCTTTATTCTAGTCCAAAAAAATACAGTCTAAACAACTATAAAAGTAATTTCTACTCAGAATGTCAATAAACAACAGCCATGACCAGCCTTTAAGTCAACATGGCAAGAAAAATTACTTTTTAATGCATTTTCCTGGTCTATTAGTAAATAACTTTTTTTTTTTATCAATAATTACTCAGCTAATTAATAATAATTATATCAATAATAATAGCAAACAAATACAGATTTGTAAAGAAAAATGTTGTTATCTTTGAAATATAACATGATATAAAATGTCCAGTTTTCACAAGTCAGTTAATCCCAATGGATAAAACCCTGCCAGACATTTTTTTTCCTCATAAATACTTCAAAATAACAGAAGTAAAATGAGTTTTTAATGCTTTTTCTTGACTTGACTAAGTAAAACCTCCCAGATTGATTCTCAGTGAGGAACCACACATGGTAAGTAAACATGATTATAGTTGGATTGACCTTTTTGGCGTTCGAACCTGCAACCTTTGGGTTACCAGACTAGATTATTTACCACAAGACTACACTTCTAAGTCATTCTGGATGGAGATCATCTTCCCAAAACTTAAGGAGCAATTCTGACTAAATGTCACAAGAAGTACGAAAGATAACTACGGAAAGATAAATGGTGGTCAGAACTGCTTAGACTCAGATATCGGACTCAAAATCTAACGCATGCGGCAGTTTTGACGACTGCTTGACACAAAATGGATGACAGCTTCAAACGGCATTGATTCACTTAAAAGTTCCCATTTATCAAACCGAATATGCAATGTCACCTCTCAGCGACATAACCTTCAAACCTCGTGGACTTTAATTCGATACAAAGCAGCGTATAGGAAGTATCCGATGCGCAAACAAACTATTGAGTATTGCAAAACACAAGAGCATTAGAACGGATGATACGTTGACTCGATATGCAGTCAACATATCGAAATTATTCAAAACGTTTCAAGCAGCAGTATCTGATTATTACGCACCGCACAGACGTGCACACACACACACGCACGGTCACGGTGTCAGCACACACTGAGATACGCGGTGGTTCTGACTGTGCCCATAGGGGAAGATCAGTTCCGGTAAGTGGGTTACGACGGTCCTCTCCAGACAGCGGCACAGCAAGCAGCTAAATGATCAAACAGAGGGGGATTTGCCTCCTGTTCAGGGGGATTGGTAAGTGGAACAGGGCCGTGAAACATATACTACAATTAGTCTGGAAACTTCCTTCCCCTAGGTCAAAAGGATTACGTCAGGTTTTTGTCAGGTTTGAGCCATATTAGTAAAATAGTGTTAAAATGCAGTAATAACATATGCTAGTACATAATATAGAAGCGTATATACTATATTACACATAGTACAACTACATATAACATACTAAATGTATTATATTTTTATATAAATAATCAATGTATTATGATAACATTTATTACTATTTCTTAATATATTATGTAATAGTGCTGTTCCTGAATTTCTGTTGTTCTAATGTTATTATAAATGTTATTATATATTTTATACTATGTTGCTATATTATATACTATATATAGTGCAAACATATAATAACATTAAATATATAAATGCAAATATGAGAATATTAAAATTAAAAATTTAAATGAAATATTTTATTGTAATATTTAATTATAAATATTATAATAAAATATACTACTATATATAAAACTATTATAATAAAATATACTACTATATATAAAAAAGAAATATTATAGTACAATATATTATAAATATAAGAATTTATATTTAATGTGTTATTATAGTACATATTTTGTACTATGTTGCTACTTGTTGTTTGTATTAATTAATATTATTATTAATTATATTTCTTAGTATATTTATGTATATTTAATATATTATATAGTTGCAATATATATTTACTATATGTTGCTATACAACTATATATATATATATATATATATATATATATATATATATATATTACAACATAAGTAGTATATTATGTACAGTACAATTATATATAATACAACATTAAATATATAAATATGAATCAGATAATAAAACAACATTAGTATTATAGTAATATATACTGTTAAAATAGTAAATAGAGGTTCCACTACTTCTGTGTTTTCATTTCTTTTTTTCTTTTCTTTTTTGAGAATTGAGACACAAACAATGAGAACAATGGAGATAATGGTAAGATATGAAAAGTCACAAACTCAGGTCGCATGCGCAAAAACAACAAATAACATGCTCTATACTCCATGCCATTTCTACACATCCAAATTGCAATTTTTTTTTTTTTTTTTTTTTTGCCACAGTTTGATTATTGGGGAGCAAAAGACCTCACTGTGTGGTCAGTGCTATTGACACCCAATGCGAAAAAGTCACTGTTTAAATGAATGCAATTTTCTTCAGGACATTTAATAGCATGCAAGGGGAAAGCAAGAGATAAAGCAAGAGAGAGAGCAACAAGACTTTTAGGGTAACGCCTCCAGCTTTCATTTTAATTAGTTTGATTGTGCATTAAATCATCAGATCCTGAAATAATAAGAGAACTGCACCTTTCCTCTCTTTCATCACCATCCTAAGGGTTGTTCCAGAAAAATATGTGCCACAATAAAACTGGCCTGTATAGAGGGACTAAATTTATACCTTGTATTTAGCAAGACATTTCAGGACGTTTCTCTTAGTTAAAAACCAAGGGAGGGTGCCTGGATCCAAGGCTGCTGATGTGCGTTTGATTTAATCTGAGTTCTGTGACTAGCGTCGTGTTTTACAGGCTGAAGTTGTAGCATCCGATCCATCACAGGCCAAGCAGGGCTTCCTGCTGGCCGGACGATACGTCAAGCAAACACCCCAATGATTCTTCAGTGACTGATGCCAGTGTTCAAGAGTTTGTGTAACTGGAGGTAGATGAGATAAACACTACTACTAGGGATCTGCAGGGACCTGCAACCATTGTGGGGACCTGCAACCATTGTGTAAGCAGCTTGTATCCCTCACTACTGAGCTACTATCTGTGTCACTCAGATCCAAAGCACATGCTCCTGGGTGTTTAACAGCACAGAGAGATGGAGAGATTCACTTACTACTTGTAGGTCTCCGAGCGGATGTACTCAAAGACATGAGAGACGCCCAACTGGAACTGGTCTGCGATGGGAGTCACCCAGGAGTTATTCTCAGCCTTAAACACCTGCTTTGGGCCTGTCAGGTCCAGGTTACCTACAGAGAGAGAGAGAAAGAGGGAGGAGAAATTAGAGATTTACAAAAAGGGAAGGAGGGAGCAAGTAAGATCAGACAATGAGAGGAGGGAAGAGATGAGACAATGAGAAAAGAGAAGAGATGATGAGAATGGAAAAGAGTATGATGGAAACACAAGACCAGATGACTCAAGAAAAAAAACTGAGAAAATACCAGATCAGACCAAATAAAAAGAAGCAACAAGAAATGACAAATGAGATGAGAAAAGATAAGAGACACAGGAAGAAAGAGATATGATTAGATAAGACAAGAAAGATTAAATGAGATGAAATAAGACAAAACAAGAGACAAGAAGACAAGAGATGAGACATTAAGAGATCAGAAAGGATGAGATGAAATTAAAAGAGAGAAAAAATGAGACAAGACATAAGAGAGAAGAGAAGAGAAGAGAAGAGAAGAGAAGAGAAGAGAAGAGAAGAGAAGAGAAGAGACCAGATGAGATTAGATGAGAGAAAAGAAACAAGACAAAACAAGAAACTAGAAGAGACAACATGAGATGAGAACTGAAGAGACCAGATTAAATGAGATGAAAAGAAAAGAGAGAAATCAAGAAGAAACAAGACATAAGAGAGAAAAGACCACATGAGATGAGATGAGACAAAATGTAAATAAAAGTGTCTGGATGAGAGGACATGAAATGAGAGGAAAAAAATTGAACAGGAGATAAGAGAGAACAGACCAAAAGAAATGAGATGAAACAAGACAAAACATAAATAAGACATAAGATAGAAGAGACCAGATGAGATGAGATGAAATAAAAATGAGAGAAAAACACGAGACAAAATAAGAAACAACAGATAAGAGAGAAAAGAAGAGACCAGATGAGATGAGAGAAAAGAAATGTGACAAAATAAGAAACAAGAAGAGACCAGAGTAGATTAGATGAATCTTAAAGACCAGATGATATTATATGAAATTAAATGAGAGAAAAGAAACAAGACCTGAAAGACCCAATGAGATGAAATTAGATGAGAATAAAAAGACAAAACAAGAAGAATAAAAAAAGAAGAGTAGAGAAGAAAATGAACTAATAAGAGAAAAGACAAGACGTGACCATACAGGATGAGAAAAGCTGAGATGAAAGAAAGAAAGAAAGAAAGAAAGAAAGAAAGAAAGAAAGAAAGAAAGAAAAGAAATCAACACAATAAAAGAGAAGAGACATATGAGAAAAGACAATCAATAAGAGAAAGAGAAGATAAAATGGCAGGAGAGGAGAGGAGAGGAGAGAAGAGAAGAGAAGAGAAGAGAAATGAATGGACAGACAAGAGAAAAGAAGAGAGGAGACCAGATGCGACGAGATGAGAAAAAAGACACAAGATGAAAAAGAGAAGATACTAGAAAACAAACTAAATGAGACAACAGAACAGACATAACAAAAGAGGACAAGAAGAGAAGAGAAGAGAAGAGAAGAGAAGAGAAGAGAAGAGAAGAGAAGAGAAGAGAAGAGAAGAGAAGAGAAGAGAAGAGAAGAGAAGAGAAGAGAAGAGAAGAGAAGAGAAGAGAAGAGAGATGACGCGTGACGACACGAGACCAGAGGAGAACCAGTTCACAGTGTGCAGATGAAACAGTCCAGGTCAAAGTGCTAATGTGGCTCATCTGAACTCACAAGGGGGCTAATTAAATAGTTTCTGATTAGCAAGTGTTGAGCGGCCTGTCAAAGAGGGGGTGAAATTAAACCTGGACCCCAGCACACAATGACACACCTCACAAACGCAGTCAGACACGACCGCTAGTGTAAATCAGCCCTGAACCTAAAAGACCTAGACGGCAGACCTAAATCTACAACTATTTCAGATCTCAGCGCTCCACCAGACGTCTGCTTGCTTCAGCTTCCACCCTCCTCTTCCTCTTTTCATATAACAGTTTAAAACATCAGCTTTACACATGAGATATTCTGAATGGTAAAGACTGTCTATCTGTCCTCTTTGCACGCTCACTTTTTTCTCCTCCTCTCCTTTTCCCTTCCTGCTCTTGGCATGTGCGCTTGGCTGCTCCTTGTTAGCCGGGCTCTTCTCTCTCACACATACACAGGGCGGCGGTGGTCTTAACGAGGCCGGTCTGTGGAGTGGGATTACAGGGACATGACAGAGGGGTCCTAATAAGCTACATACAGGAAGAGTCTTCCCTTCAGTGTGCACAGGACAAAGACCTGCTGACCGGAGCGTTCACACACACCTAGAACGCCAGTAAACAATTGCCAATTGCTAAAACACTACATAACTTATAAAACTAAAATTTTAAAACAATATGAGCGCTGTTCACCCATGCAAAACTCTCAGTTGTGGTGCTAGTGAGTGGTTGAGGGCATTGCTATGCACTTGCTAAACAGTTCTGAGAAGTTTCTGAAGTGTTGCAATTAGGTTGTTAGTATACGATCCATGATTATACAAACATCAACCATTTCTATGCAATTTCTCCATACAGGAAAAAAAGGCTGAAATTGCACCATAAACACACACTCATTGTACAGGGCCACTGATTTGGTATAGAAGGACATTTATATGACACTTGAGGTGAGTCTTGACATAATGTTGGAATACTGGTACACCAGAGTCATAGATTAAATTGTTGGAATGTAACAAGACAGGAGAAAAACTACTGTCAGAAGGGCAGTCTGTGTGTGTGTGTGTGTGTGTGTGTGTGTGTGTGTATGGAGGTTTTCCCAAAGTGAAGGCACTCAGGTAGAGAGGAGTTCAACCTTGGTTGACCCCAGCAGTACCACTCTGTGGGTCAGTGAGGTGTGATCCAACCCAGAGCCTCCAGCCAATCACATAAGAGATGACAATTCTGTAGCAAATTAGAGTGCAAGGCTGCGCCTGGTGTGTAAAGTGTGTATTTTTTTTGGTTGAAGAGGGTGTGTATAGTTTGCATTACCATCAACCAATCATTGCCTTCTTGTTTTAAGGTTAGGCTTTGATTGGGTGATAGGAATATATAAAGGATGTTTATCCAGGAACATGCTGAGCACAAGTTCATGTCTCACCAAGTTCAGGAGGCAGAACAGTGAGTCTGTTCCCTTGAATGTGAAGTTCCTTCAGCTGAGCCAGATCTCCGATCTCTTTGGGTAGAGAGATGAGGTCATTGTCCCTCAAACTCAACTGAAAAGAGAGAGACACTGTCAATATTCAACCCTCCAGCATGTACCGCAGCCCTTAATTGGTCCTTCGTGGACAAATTTGGGCACGAAGGTCTCAGGTGTGATCCTAATTTTTTTTTTTTTTTTTTTCAGTGTCATATCACTATCTTCGATAAAATAAAAACTATCAATTTATGCAATTTTTTTGTGATTTTTGGTGTTTTTTTTATTTATTTGCCTCTAAAAGTACCTTACTTTTATGTAAAATATGCTTATTTTTATGCATAAAAATAAAAACAAATACTCTGAATTATAGTATTTCCCATTTATTTCCTATTCATTCAGAGTTTTTTTTTTTTTTTTCAACCACTTAACTTTGTTGAATCAAGTTTCTTCGTGTGTGTGTTCATGTGGCAAACTTAGGAAAAGTAGCCAAGTCTTGTACCGCTCAGATTAAGGTAACTATTAAAAAAAAAAAAAAAGAAAAGAAAAGATTTTGCCCACATTTGTCCCGAAGGATGCTTGAGGGTTTAAAAAGTTAGTTTTGATATTGAATACAACATATAATCAAAATAATCAATCTTATTTACTTTTTAATGTCTGTGGCATTATCAAGCATTATTTGTTTATGCATGTCCCTTTAAGAAAATTTCAATATAAATACAAATGTAATTTAAAAAACAAGTTCATAATTTTTAATCATTTTTTGTCATATTTAAAATATAATAAATAAAACATATAATAACATATATAATAAAATTTATAATAAATGACATACATGATCCAATAATCATTCTTATTTACTTATTCATTCTGCCTATTACTCTGTTACTCCTATTTTCTAACATTCTTACTAATCTTATTATAATAAATTATTATAATATAATTCTTACTAATCTTATAAATAAATGTTCCTTGTCTTATTAAGCACGATTTACAGTATATATGCATGTGACTCTAAAAACAAAATAAATAAATAAATACATTTTATAATCATTCATCAAAATGTAATACGTTTTTCATATTTCTTCAGCTCAACATGAATAAAATCAAGCTCCTAAATTATATTTCACTGAATATTCAGTTTTACTCAGAAATGTCACATAGTGGAAGCTAAACGTATTGCAAACATTGTTTCATTATGTTTTTAAAAGAAATATTCCAGGTTTCAAGTTCAAACCACGGAAAATAATTTCAACTCTAAATTTGTAAAAACAAGCAAAAACAGCATCTACAGTAAAACAATTACATTAGAAGTCTTCAGGGCAATCTGTGGGGTGTAAAAGCAGAAATGTGCAACTTTTTAGTCTTGCGGCTATACTTTCTTGTCCCATAGACTTCCATTGCAAATGCATTACTGTACATGTGATTTTTTGATTGCTTTTACAAACTGTGGGGCAAATTGAAATAATTTTCAGTGGTAAGTGACAGCATCTCATAACACTTGTATTCTAAAAATCTTGGGTGTAATTACACCCATATTTTAGCGCAACACCAAACCAAAATAGTTGAAAATTATTTTCAAGTTCAAAGTTGTAATTATCAGCTGTTTTATGTGTCTGTGACCCCGCATTGAGTCCGATCTTAGCGAGCACAGAGGTGAAGATCAGCCTCTAAATCACCTCTCACCACATCTGTTAAAGAACACACGCTGCGGAGAATAAATCCAACACACACAGCACAGAGCGCCGCCACAAAAGCAATTGATTTCAGAGGGAATTTAGATAAATTACTCACTATCTGTAGCTTGGCCAGCTTGCCGACGTCTGGGGGAAAAATCTCAAAATCGTTATCACTGAGATAGAGCGCGCGGAGGGTGGCTGAAATGAGAGAGAGAAGTAAGTGTGTGTGTGTGTGTGTGTGTGTGTGTGTGTGAGAGAGAGAGAAGTATTGCAAACACTGATCAATAGAAACGGTCATCTCTGATTGATACACCATGGCTACAATATTACACTCAAGTATACACGCAATATCAACAGATCGACAAATAGCATCAAATACACAATCACACTGTGTACTTGAGCACCACGTGCGATAAACACATGGGCAAACGTTCAGAAAAGCAGTAAACAATTCAATTAGAAAATCCTACACAAAATAGGGCCACAACTAATATGTATTTTGATCATCCAGAACTGGCATTTTTAAAAAGCCCCACCCACTTCCTGTTCATCCAATGTTCTGATTGGTTAAAGCATCAGCAACAGCCAATCATATCCATTTCAACTTGATTTAGAAGTCAATATCACTGCCAACATGACAGCCACTCCAAACAGCAGTGATAAATGGAGGTTTGGGAGCATGTGTATGAGTGAGAGTGAGTGTGTGTGTGTGTGTGTGTGTGTGTGTGGTTAGAGATCAGAGACCTTGATTAATGTTAAGATGGTGCTTTCATTATGTGGCTGCCATTAAAATAACAGGTTATTAGAGCCCATCACTGCTCATCAGTGTCCTCTGACGGGACCATCTGATTGGACTGATGAGGATTATGATGATGATGATGATGAAGATGATGATGAAATTAACGGTTATTTTGTTTGCATATAGTTAGTAGGTTGTCTGGTTGCAGTTTATTCTGCCAAAGAACCAGTGCCTGAAATGCAAGCGACCACAGTTTGTTCTTGTTTAAGTGGGTAAATCTGAAATCAATAATCCCACAACAATAAACAACTGGAAATTAGTGGAAAATTTGCGACTTTGTGGTCACAATTTCAGGCTGTTTAAAAAGTAATCAAGCACCGACACAAAACCCACTGCGACAAAAATTTACCTCGATGGACATATTGGTAATGCCACTTACTTTCCTTATATTAAATGAGGAAAGACCGAAATCTCCAAAAAAGTTAGTCAACATTTTTTTTTAATCATAAAGTTGTACAGAAATAATATAATGCTTGTTGCTTCATTAGATCAAAACACGCTAATAAAAAAGATCGGGAAGTGCAAATGATTTATTTTTAGGATTCTTTGATGAATTGAAAGTTTGAAAGAACAGCATTTATTTGAAATATAAATATTTTTTAACATTATAAAAGTCTTTACTGTCTCTTTTGATCAATTTAACACAAGCTTGCTGAATAAAAGTATTGATTTAAAATCCTACTGACCCCAAACAGTGATGTAAATTTAAAAAAAAAAGTTTTAGGAATTTGAAAAAGAAAATTTATGTTTTAATATAGGAAATATTCCAGTCACTAAAGCAAAAGCAGGATCATTTTTATCAAATTTTAACTCAATTCAAATAAAAACCTGTGCACTCTGGCATCCGTAAAATTGCAGAAATCAGAAAAAAAAATAAAAAATTTGAACTGAGCTACATTTTTATATTTCTTCATTTTAGTACAGAATATGTATTAAACATTCCATAAATGGCCTTTAGTTTGTATCGGTAATACATTGTGTGTGTTGCAGACTTACTGAGGTAAAAGAAATTCCCAGGCAGTGAGGACTCGTTCAAGTTGTTGTATGTCAGATCCAGAACCTCCAGCGCCGGAAGAGATCCGAACCCTCGTGGAAGAGTGCTCAGCCTGTTCATCCTACACATGAAGACAATAAAACGCCATTTTAACCAAATCATCAGCTTCAAACAAAAACTCATTTACACACACACATCCACTCACAGATACACACTTATAACCCCCCCGTCAATTCTTGACACGGGAACCCATTGAAAATCCATAGCAGACTGACTCAGAGACATGAGAGAGAGACATGCCATCCCCACAGATCCATCTCACTGATTATGATTGATATTTCAAACGCAGCACAGATTTATAACACAGCTCAAACAGCTCTACTCACATTTTTAACCTCAAAGTTAAATACAGAGGGGTCCAAAAGTCTGAAAGTCTGAGATCAGTAGTGAAAGTGTGAAACCACTTCCATTTTGAATTTCACAAATTTAATTCAACATTTTTTATTACAAATTATCAGCATAACCATTTGATTTAAAAACTGAACTGAAAAAAAAAAATGTAAGGGTATCTTGGCATTTGGTTTGTCCCACATTTGCTTTAATAAATGAAAAAACTATTTCTTTCACTCATTAAATCAAATAGATTTTTTTGTCATTTTATGTCACTTTTTGTAAATTTATGGTTTTAAATTACACTAGCGTTCAAAATTTTTGGTTCAGAACGATTATTTTTTTTTTAAAGAAATCAATACTGTTATTCAGCAAGGCTACAGTAAAGACATTTCAAATGTTACAAAAGATTTAAATTTCAAATAAATGCTGTTCTTTTGAACTTTATATTCAGCAAAAAATACTGAAAAAAAAAAATTCCACAAAATTTTAAAGCAGCACAACTGTTCTCAATATTGGTAATAATAAGAAAGGTTTCTTTAGCACCAAATCTGCATATTAGAATGATTTCCGAAGGATCGTGTGACACTGAAGACTGGAGTAATGATGCTGAAAATTCAGCTTTTACATCACAGGAATAAATTACGTTTAAAAATATATAAAAATAGAAAAGAGATATTTTAAACTAATATTTCAAAATATTACAGTTTTACTGTATTTTGAGCAAATAAATGCATCCTTCAGACTTTCAAAATAAACACAAACTTTTTAACAGTAGTGTATATTTGAATCCCAGATTTTCAATATGGTCTCAGACTTTCACACAACGCAGTTTATATGAAAAATGTTAATGTTCAGTTAGTTCACCAATATTAAAAATGTGTTGTGTCTGTAAATGTTAAAATCATATTCGCCCTTGAAAGGTAACGGATTAAATTTTGGCTGGAAAACTTCAGACAGAGAACATGGAATCTGAAATTAGAAGTGCTCAAGGTGCCCGACGACGTGGATAAAACGTGAGAGAGAGCAAGAGAGTGTAAAAGAGAGAGAGGGGCACCCAAATCAGATGCTGATTAACTCTTGCTTATTTAAGCGTCTGTCCTCCGTCTCTTTCTTTCTTTCTTTCAAATGACACTTGGTTGCCGTGAAGACTCTGAAACTTTAGCACCGGATTTCAAAGAAACAAACAAATTGATTCCACCACATGCTTGTGAAGCAATTACCAGAGAAAGGGAATTGTTTTGACAAATGAGATCAGGATAACGGGCGGCCACACGCTCACACGCACATCCACACATTTGAGTCGGGAGTAGCAGCCCGGGAATACAACAAGCCGGCTTATGTTTTCAAGATTATGTGTAGAAATGGTGCGTCTGACAGCAAATCGATAAAAACGTGCGGTGTCAGATGCAGGGCAGATTGTGCCGCGCTTTAATCCTGCGTGATATTGTGGAGGCTCCGCCCTCGGAGGAGAAGGAGAACCCTCGGGATTCAGGTGGGGCTCAGGTGGGCTTTGAACACCAGGGAATGACCAGATGACCAGGGATGAAGGGAGTCACAGAGGAAGAAGAACAAAGGAAGACAGCAGCGCTACTACTGTCAAGGCGTCTTAGCCTCAGAAAGAAGGATTGACGACCCTTCCACTCTCTCTAAACCAGATATACTTTGATAACCAGGAGATAATGGTGTCTGATCCAAAACACATACTAGAATGATGCTACAACTGGAGATAAACTTCAGAAGTTTAGCAGACAGTGACATTTGAGGAGGTTTTATGACCCAAAAATATGTAGTTTTTAGTTCAGAAAACCAGAGGAGGCAGGAGGAGAAAATACAAGAGAAGCAAGCTGAGAAGAAGATATAACAGGAAGGAAAAGGAAAGAAGCAGAGGAATGAAAAACCGAGACAAAAAGATGAGAAGAGATGAGACACCAAGAGAATAGAGGTGAGAAAAATAGTCAAGAGGAGAGATGAGACAAAAAAGGAACAGTCATGAACACAAGAGAATTGACAGGAAGAGTGGAGACAAGAGGAGAAGAAAAGAGAAAAGAGGATACGAGAGAAGGAGAGATGAAAATATGAGAGACTAGACAAAATGAGATGAAAGGAGAAGAAAAAAGAGGGTAAAGGAGGAGATGGAAGAAGAAACAAATCAAGATGAAGCAAAAAGCAAAACAACATATCTGAAGAGATGAGAAAAGAAAATATGAGACAAGAGGAGAAGAAACGAGGAAAGAAAGGGGGAGGAGTGAAAAAAGAAAACAAAAAGATACAAAGAGATGGCAAGAGAAGAAAGGCAACAAAAAAGACAAGAAGAGAAGAGATGAGACGAGATGAGATGAAAAGGAAAAAGGGGAGGAGTGAAAAACCAAGGCGAAAAGATGAGAAGAGACAAGATGTCAAGAGAAATAAAACAAGAAAAAAATACAAGAGGAGAGATAAGAAAAGAGACAAGAAATGAACAGACAAAACAAAACAAAAAAACAAAAGAGAAGAGAAGAGAAGAGAAGAGAAGAGAAGAGAAGAGAAGAGAAGAGAAGAGAAGAGAAGAGAAGGAAAAAGGGGAGGAGTGAAAAACCAAGACGAAAGGATGAAGACAAGTGACCAGATGAGATGAAACAAACAAAAAAAAAAACAATCAAACAAAATGTGAAGAAAAAAGAGACAGTGTAAGAAACAAGAGACAAAATGAGATGAAAGGAGAAGAAAAAGAGGGTAAAGGAGACAAGACAAAAGAAGAGACAAAACAAGATGACACAAAAAGCAAAACAAGGGAAAAGTAGAGAAGAAACAGACAAAATAGAGACGAAAAGGAAAAAGGGGAGGAGTGAAAAATCAAGACAAGTATTTGAAAGATGAAGACAAGTGACCAGACGAGACAAAACAAACAAAAAAAACAATCAAACAAAAAATGAAAATAAGATGGGAAAAGCAGACAAAACAAGTTGAGAAGAGATGAGAAAAGAAGAGATGAGACATCAGACTAACCCAAGGTTCAGATGTTTAAGTTTCTGCAGGCTACTGATCTGGGTTGGAAGCTCCTCAATCTGGTTATTGAACATGTTCAAAACTTCCAAGTTCTTCAGGTCTGCAATGTTTGGTGGCACAGCTAAAACAGAGGGAGGGAGACAGTGAAAGTAAATAAATTAATAAATAAATGAGAACAGGAGATCAGCTGGAGGTATCATCAATCTAATCAATCAAAACATTTCAACTGACTGTATTCTATTCATCAAGTTAAAGCATTCCCAAACGAGTAACGAGGTCTAATGATCAGAGACCGAAGGTTTTCTAGTGACCTGCAGAGGTTTAACGACTAATTATCAGAGTCAGCGGATAGACGTCCCGTCTTTGATGGCTCAATTATGGGTCACTCCCCCAGCGATAAATCTGACATTTTAATGATGGAGGCCTTAGCATAACGGATCAGCAACACCCCTCCCTCCCCTCCCGTAAGGCCATCCTGCCTCCTTCTGTTGTCGACAGAGATCGATGGGCTGAACAGGCGCTCTATCCGATTACTGGCTGATCAATGGCCCCTCATTACAGAGGAGGAGAGGTGGGAGAGGTTTACACAAACAGCATGACACAAATACCTCCAGAGAGATCAACGAGACCTGCTCCACCCCAGACACGGAGGAACAAATGATTCAGCCGTCACGCAAACAATTCAAAACTCCAACAACGAAACACAAACATGAAAGCACACACTCTCACAGCCCTCTTCAGCATGTGCTTGCTAAGAAACATCGGTATCACTTTTTAATAAACATTCACTAATAACAAATTGATTTGTAAAATAATATAAATAAAATTAATAGTAAAATAAATTTACTACTAATACTACATATTATTTTGATTATTTCTAATTATTAAATTAATGCATTATTAGCAAATGTTTAGCATATATATATATATATATATATATATATATATATAAAATGTAAGAGTAATGTAATAATGCTAACAGTGCCTAAGTTATATGTTTAATAATTAAATAAAAGCTGTTAACACACATTATATAATAATTAAATAATAATTACTTTATAATATAATTATATTATTACATTATTATTAGTATTATTATCATCAATTATATAATTATAAATTAATAATAAGATTATAATATTAAATATTTTAATTTAATTAATAATAAACAATAGCAATGAAAACCAATTACTAATGTTATATATTTAGTAGACTGTGTACATTCAGCACATGTACTTGTTAATAACAAACATAAATTATTATGAATCATTATCAATAATAGAAATAAATTGAAATGAAAAGATGTTATCAGTGTTAAATACTCAGCAGATTGTGTACATTCAGCACATGCACTTGTTAATAAAAAACAAATACTACTACTACTACTACTACTAATAATAATAATAATAATTATTATTATTATTATTATTAACAATAATAATGTATTAATTCATTCTAAAAACTATAATGACAATGAAAAGTCATTTCCAAATGTTATGTAATCAGAAGTTCATTCAAATACGCAACTAACTGTCTGATGTTATATTTATATGCAAATATTTGAATGGAACTTTGAATGCTATAACAGTGAAAGTGTTACGGAAATGAACATTTTTCAACAACAACAAAAAAATCGTAACAAGTTGTTGTGTCCTTGCTAGTTGAGTACATTTCAGTCTGACCATCCAATTCCCAATTTTTGCATCTATCCTCTGACCTTTTCACCCATAAAAGATACTTGAAACATGCGATTTGTTTCCCAATGTCTCAACGGAACTGTAAACGCACCAAGAGACACTGCAGAACACTGAACCCTTCGCCCCATGTCAGGGTCCCTGTACTTATCTCCAAATGACACACAAGATTTATCTCAGTTCCGTCTTCTCCATCCTTAAGACTTACGCCTCCACCAGACATCTACACTTTATCATCTTAAACCACAGACTGAGCTCTAAAGCGTTATAGACTGGCTTTTGCGAGCACAAAATCTGCTGGTAAATACATTGTTTTAAATGTGTGTGCGCCTTATTGGATCCTTTAAAACAGGCAGAAAAGGCTGATGGTAGTAGGACAAAGAGTATACGGCTATACAGAGCAGAAAGGTTTGGCCCTCACTCCTCTCTGTCTCATTACCTGAGTTGCTGCCTGCCCGGGCCGAACAGCAGCCCAGCTTTACTCATGAGCCACTAATGAAAGGGTTCCAAATGTCACTGTAATTCCTGACTACCCTGAAAAGTTCAAAAGATGGCAGATTCCCTGTCTCTGCTCCTTAACCAGGCAGGATGAGAGAGCGGAGAGGAACAGAGAAGGGGGAAAATGCAGAGTGGCGAAGAATAGACAAAAAATAAATAAATAAATAAATAAATAACACTCTCTCTCTTCTATAGAGTGGAGTCCAGGAACAAACTGAAATGATGTGATTTTTTTTTTCTTACAATTAATTAATTTTAAAATTAAGAAGAAATATTAATATGTTATTATATTTTATATTCATGAATACACACATTAATCAAATTTAGTTAATTATTTTTTAATATAATATTATTAATTTCTTGACATATTTTTCACTTCACATTTATTTTATTTTTTAAAAGCAAAATTAAAGCATTTTGCTACTGGTCTCAGACGTTTGGACCCCACTGTGTATCCATACAGTTTCATTTTCCCCCCTTTATTTAAATCAGCTACAGACAAGCTGTGTGCTCCATAATGAAATAATTTCCGTATATTCAAGTCATATAAATTGTATTAAAAAGTTTGGAACTTTACTACATATTATAATAACAATGTAATATAGTATTATAATTTTTAAAATATTTCATTTCACATTTATTTTTATAGCACTTTTAATAATACATATAGTTTCAGAGTAGCTTTACTCTGTAGAAAATGCTTATTTCAAATGATTTACAATCAAGAAGTCAGAGGTGACTGTGCCAAAGGAAAAATCTGTGTCATTGGAAAAAAATGCTAATATAATATAATATAATATAATATAATATAATATAATATAATATTTTTAATAAGAAAAAAGCAAATTAGAAGCAATTTGTTAGTGGTCTCAGGCTTCTGGACCCCATAAAGTTTCATTTTCTCCCTCATTTAAATCAGCTACAAACAAGCGGTGTGACCTGTAACAGAATGAGTCAATTCCTCATCTTCAGATCTTATAAATCGTATTAAAGGCTTTGATCATTACTACAGACGCTACCTGACAGAAATGTGCATTATCACACTGGGATCTACATGGAGATTAAGGGAAAAGATTCCTGCATAAACAAACAAATCCCCGAACAAACAATTCCTGTACAGATCAGGTGAGAGTGAATATGGCTCAGAGCGATTAACATGGACCCAAAGATTAGGTGGGAGGGGAAAACAAGCTCTAAACTACACAGACAATAATAATAACTCTCCGGATAACTCTCAACTTATGAAGACTATCTTTAAACTCACATGTAAAAGAAAATAGAAAGTGAATGTTCACAGATTGCAATGAAGATGTTCCTAACTACTAATCTTCACTCTTTATTATTACGAAACTTCAACTGAGCAGACTGTAAAATCAAACAACCAGTCATCAGTAAGGGCAAGACAGCCCTCTAGTGGAGTTAACAAGTTCTTTCAACAGCCTTCATGAACCTGCAGCCTTAATATAATATTAAACTTGTGCTGTAAGTTCAATAAAATGCAATAAAGCAATTAAATAAATGAATTAACTGTAATAAAAGCATCTAATATAAATCAATCCATTAAAACAAATATGATTTGATTTAAATCCAATAATTCTGTAATTCTACTCCTCTATAGTTTGCATATAAAAAGCAACTTTTTTTTACCCTCTACTTGGTTGTTTTCTAAAATTAATTCCTATTTTGGATATAAGTATGCAAAAAAATCATATCTGAGATTCCTGAAATTGCTTTTTCAACAATTATTTGCCTTCCTAGGAAAAGCCATGCTATAAAACTTACAGAATGTTTTATAATTTATTGCATAAAGTTTACATGTAAATATAAATGTGCAATATATTAAAATGCAAAAAGATGTTTCTCTTGACATATAAAGAACTTACCATTCAGCTTGTTGTGGCTCAGGACCAGTTGGGTTATGTTGGACAAAGTGACTACAAAACAAAAATAATGACACGTTTATTTGATGACGTCATTGTGTGATGACGTCAACGCGATGACGCCACCAATCTTCAACTGCAATCATACTGTAAAAAAAAAAACTGCAATCATACTTTAAATAGAGACTACTTATTATAGCAGCCATTTAGTTACAGTGTAAACAAATAAGATTCATTATCCACACTTTAATGAACATCAACACACAACTTTAAACCAGTATATTAACTCTATGCAGACTCACACAGTCCAGGAATATCCAGCAGGTTTGATATTCCTCTGTCACACATGTCCACCTCAGGAAGATTCTTCTCCCGACTCTCCTCCACTATCTTCTTCAGAGACTTTGACATTTTCTGCCAGAAAAGATTAGCAAATACAAGATCTGAATCAAGTAGAGAATCTTACGAAGAGAGTTTTGCCACTTTTGCTTCAAATAGTGGTTCAGATGTACAACCATATACAGAACTCACTCAGTATTTACCTAACTGTACGGAAAACACGCAAACATTCAGGGAAAACAGAAAACAAATATTCAAGCCCTCCGGGCAGTAAAACCAGATATTTTTGATGCCGCACAGTCGCTCACACCCAACCGGAAGTTGATAGTACGTCTGTAAAAGTCTCGCATTCCTTCCATAAAAGGGTATTTCCGGGGTCCAGAGAAAGGAAAAGAATGTCAGGCAGAATTCTGTTCCGTTGTCCAATCAGCTGCTAGAGAGTTGAAATAAGGCACATATATGTCCAATCAGAACGCGCTCCGCTGCAACTGTGCGTATCCTTCGACCAATCAGTGAAAATGTACAGGAGACGTGTGAAAAAGGATTCTGCCAATGCGCATTCAAAGGTAACATCCACCACAGTGATGTCTACATATGATTACTGATGCAAAAATCATTTTTGACTTGTTTCTGGTTATATACTAGCTATTAACCTGTTTGATTAGAACAATCATTGACTTACAGTATTATAGGAAATTGTACAGGCATATCTGAAGACACTGACACATTGAACGAGTTTTAGTTTAAACAGTACTGTGATATAAATTCTTCAGTGACTTGTTTTATTTTAATCTTATATTATTTTAATATAGGACCCAGAAGTTTTCAATTTATAATTGAAGATATTAAGATATTCTAAATAGGATTATGCATCTCTGTCATGAAGCTAAAAATCCTTGCGCATTATTTGTCAGTGTTATAATGATTTTTCTTCATGATAAAATGACCTAACTACAGTTAGTACAGTTCAAAAAGTTTATATTTAATAAATCACTTAGTCTTGCAGCCTTGTACAAACAGAATGAATTTCTTGTAAAGAATGAATGTGGATTTTTTTTTTTTTTTTTTTTTTGAGAAATAGATAACATTTGTTGAAAATTTATATTTATTATTTTTGTATAATATAAAATTAGTACATATTATATTATCCATCTTCAGTATTGTGATATATGGCCTGAATATATTTTGCTACCATATTGGTTTGTTACATCAAATATTTCACAATTATTATAAATACAATTAGTGTTATAAAAGGATTATAAATCTCACAAAAACCTGTCAACAAGCACATTGCACCCCAAAATTAAATGTAAATATATATTATTTTATGGCCAGTATAATGACAATTACTAAAATAACTAAAACCAAAATAAAAAATACTAACAGTTTTAAAACAGTAACTAATAAAAATGGCAACAAAATTACTAATATTTTAATTACTCATATTTTAACTAAAATTAAAATGAATACAAAAATTACCAAGGTGAAATTCAAAATATTGAACTACACATGCATTATTTTTTTAATAATTACACACATTACATAAATGAAACCTTACAACAAATGCTATCAACATCCAACATGTATAAATACTTAACTATAAATATATTAATTCATCCATTGCTTGTCCATTGTCCATCCGATATACTGTCAGAATAATGTGAGATTAGGGAGTCCAGCAGCAGGTGTGGGCAGCTGTTGTCTACCACCCAGATCCCCAGCTATTACCTACCTTCCAAGGGAGACACATTGTTTTGACGTCTGCACAAGGTGGAAGAGCGATATGAGTCTTCTCTGTCTCCTCCTTCTGGCATGGGGCAGAGGTATGGCAGCACTTCTCTCTCCCTCTGGGCTCCTGTCATCCCAGGTGGGACCATCCACAGACTGGATCTTGGTTCTTCCTTTGCCTGTCTCTCTCTGTCTGTGTCTGGTTCTTGCAAGGTTGATCATTTCTATGGGGGACTGAAAAACAGTGGCTCTATTTATAGGCTTGATTATATTTGGTGAGTGGCAACAGATGCTTCGGCATTGTTGAACTTTGCTTTGCTGAGCGGGAGTTCTGGATTCCAGGGCCAAGGCTTGTTTACGTTGTAAAATCTTTAACCAACTCCCTCAGCCAGAAGCCAATGGAGATCGGACACAGTCAGACATGGCATGAGGGCACGGGGAGGTGTGTATTTTATTAGAATCTACATTAAGGAGCTGTAAGCACTTACACTTGACCAAAGTGAGCGCTGAGGTGGGAATGTGTGTATGTGTGACTGTTCTGCTGTTTGATTTATGAGGTGTTTTCAAATTATGTGCCTGAGGAACTTACTGTACCACCAGTAGAGCAGACCACCAGCATATTACTGAAAGATGAGCTCTGGTTTTGTCTGGAATGAATGTGGATTTTATGGCTTGTCAACTGTTAGATTTATTGAGAACTGTTCTAGAAAATTAATATATATTAATTTTATGTTAATTTACACTATTTACACTAATGAATATCAGTCATTTTGTTACCATAATGGATTGTTACCATGAAATATCACATTTGTTATATTAAAAATAAAATTACAATAAGTAAAACAAGTTATAAAATTTGTGATACAAAATAGTCAGGAATATGTCTAAATCAGGATTATAGTTAACTAAAACAGAAGCTAAAATTTCAACCAAAATTACAACAATTTTATAATAATTCCCAACTGAAAAAAAAAATAAATAAAAAAAATAAAAATAAAAAAAATATATATATATATATATATATATATATATATATATAGCTAAAACTAAAACTGAAATAAAACAATAATAATAAAAATTATATAGCCATAAATAAAAAATACTAAAAATTACAAAAACAACAAAATTACTAAAATTCTAACTAAAATGCAAATGGAAAATATAATAAAAAATTATTAAAATATAAATAAAAACTATAAAAGTATCTATAATAGTACTAAAATAACACTGACCCAAACATTTCACCTTAAAATCAAGTTAAAATCAATTTTTGCGTCAATGACATTTTCTGCATTAATATAGACAGAAAATATAAATCCCTCACTGCATCAGTAATAAACGTCTCCCGAGGCTCTTTTCTTGCACTGTTTCCAAGGTCAACACATTTTTATTACACATAGCTTCTCATGAACTTTGACCCTGTTATGTTAAGGAAAAACAATTATAAAATGATTGTGAAAATCGTGAGAAAGGCCTTAATACAGATGGTAATGTCTCAAAGCTCTGTTTTTCTGTTGATCAGACTGCTAGGCCTCTTTTCCAAGACATTTCTTTGACTTTGATGGGAGCATTTTGCAGAGTTTAGAAGAAAGAAATGAAATATTAGATGAAATGTTTGTTTGCTTTCTCTATATATAAGCAATACATGAAAAAAGCTGAAGCCTGCAGAGCAGACAGACCCATTAGCACCGTCTGTATCTGCCACAGACAGCTTTCATCTCCCTCCGAATTTGCCATCTCTTTGTTTTCACCCATATCCTCTGTCTGTGGTGGGTGTGTAAAGTATAACGCATCTGGCTTTTGGATAAAGTCCAGAGAGAAGAGCGGAGCTGAGGATATCCGACAGTGAAAACATGTTAAACACTTAAAAAACTGCCAAACATTCACAGCTTTTGAAATAAGTGTAAGTATGCAAATTGATTTGTGTAGTGACACTGTCAGGGACACACATTTCCATTAGAAAAATCCCAAAAGATATCTTTTTAATGTCTTGGTTGTTTTTTGTAAAATGATTTTATGGCTGTATCTTAATAACATAATTGAACAAGAACTTCATGAAACATCTTTATTTTCCAAAAAGGCATCAAAAATACATACATAAATTCATTTTTTTAAACAATTATCTACAAATGCTGGGTCATATTACATTATTTATGCCACAAGTTTCTGTGTGTGTGTGTGTGTGTGTGTGTTTGTGTGTGTATGTGTGAATATTTATTTTTAATTTCTTCTCAGCTGCTCCAGGTGAGTCTGAACCCAGACGGAAGAACGGCAGACTGGGCTGAGAACTTCACAAACACAAGGTTTGAAGAAGCTCTGAAAGGGGCGATATTTGTCTCCTGCAAAAAACAAAGAACAATTACATATCCATATATAATTTGAGTTTATAAACACTACTTTTCACAAGTTTGTGGTCGGTAAAGGTTGCAACTTTTTATCTCACAATTCTGACTTTTTTTCTCGCTATTGAAGTTCACATCTCACAATTCTGATAAAAATGTGCAAATCCGAGAAATATATATTTTTTCAGAATTGCATGATATAAAATAGCAATTGCAAATTATAAAGTCAGAACTGCGAGATATACACAAACAATTCTGAGAAAAAAAAGTCAGAATTTGGGAGTTTTTATGACGCAGTTCTGACTTCAATCGCTGTAAACTTGCAACTGCGAGAAAAAAAGACAGAATTGTGAGATAAAAAGTCGCAATTACTTCTTAAATTTTTATTCAGTGGCGCAAACGGGCTTCCATATTTATTTGATCAAATATAGTGTAAAATATTATTGCAATTTAAAAGAACTCTTTTTTATTTGAATATATTTCAAAATGTAATTTATTCCTGAATTTTCAAAGCTGAATTTTCAGCAACATTACTCCAGTCTTCAGTGTCACATGATCCTTCAGGAATCATTCTGATATGCTGATTTGCTGCTCATGAAACATTTCTAATTATTATCTATGTAAAAAACAGTTGTGCTGCTTAATATTTTTGTGGAAACAGTGAAACATTTTTTCAGGATTCTTTGATGAATGGACAGTTCAAAAGAACAGCATTTATTTGAAATAGAAATCTTTTGTAACATTATAAATGCCTCTAATGTCACTTTTGATCAATTTCATGTGTGTTTGCTGTTAAAAAGTATTAATTTCTAGAATATATAGGTAAAATATATAGTAATACAGATGCTTAACAGGAGTGTAATGTTTTTTTCCAAGCATACCGTTCCACAGTACGGCCCAACAACAGGTGAATTAGCATCTGGTCCGTCATACAGCTTCAAGTAGTTGTTCTCACAGTCTCCTGGATCATCAATGCTGATCTGGTTGAATGTGACCGTCACCACTCTGCCGCTAGGAGCCCTAATTCCCCACTCACAGGAAGTGCCGTTGGCATAAGTGCCAGGGTAGTTTGGACTGGCGAAAGATCCGTGGTCTCCATATAACACACCACCACAACCTTGACATGCAAAAGGAATATAATTAGGACTCGCATTAAAACTTTCAGCAGTATTAGATCAGATTCAGATTTGATTAAATTTTATTATTAATAATCTTATTATAATCTTATTTCATGGCAAACAACGATTATACATTAAAAAACAATACATTAGTACACAATTCAAAATACAAAAATTTAAATAAAGCAATTATAAAACAAAATGTACATAAAATTCTATAAAAGAGCGGTATTAGATCAAGGCAACTGTAATATAACAAGCGTTTTGTTTTTACCCTGTGGAGAGGAAGTCCAGGTGATCTCAAAGCCGTTTCGGGCTGTAGTAAAGTCACTCTTGAAATATATGAAGAGCAGGTTGCTTCCTGGGAAGACAGGATTGGGTATTGTACTTCCACAGTACTTTCCTAACAGAGGCGATGTGGCAGTACTGCCGTTTCTGACCTACATCAGTAGAAATAAGAGTACATTAAACAGCTATATCGTCATCGTCACAACATAGTACCATACTATTATTACCATACTTCTATTATTTCTGCAGTATGTAAGCTGTACTCAGATGATCTGCATTTGCCCAAATGTGCAGCAACAGAGCATACTGCACTGGGTATTATATCCCATAATGCAAGGCTCTCAAGGCCTTGACACCTAATTACCTTATGTGACAAGTAAAGCTGAAGTAATATCAGCTATTTTTTTTTTATTACTTAAAAGCAACAACAACAAAAAAAAACCCAATTGTTTTGTTTTTGACAGGGTTTTTTTTGTTTGTTTGTTTGTTTGTTTTATAAATATGAATGTAATTAGGTCATGCCAATGTTATTTTAGTATTATTTACAGGCTATTATAGTATTTCTTAATATTTTGAATTAGCTTTTATTTTTATATTTGCAGTTTAATTTTAAGTTTAGTTTAAGATTTAGTCATTTTATGCTTTTTGTCATTTTTATTATATTTTGTTCTCGAAATATTTCAATTGAGCTTTCATTTATATTTATTTCAGTTTTTAGTTTTAGTCATTTTAGTAATTCAACACAAACTTATTTTAATTTTTATTCTACTTATTTACTCGGGGAACATTTCAAATTTTTGTATACGTTTATTAAGTTTAAGCTTTCCATACAATATTTATTTTATTTTAATTAACTAAAATTATTATAGTTTTAATTTACAGTAACAACACTAGATGATCAAGTCAAGTGACAATGTAGTATACTATTGCTTGAAATATTTAGTTTTATTTATTTATTTGTTGGTTTGTTTTTTAATAGTAGTCAGTATTTAGCATATACTGCATTCTCTCATTCTATAAGTGTTTTCACATTTTTTCTTCACATTGCTGTTAATCTACACTGGATTATGTATCTTCAGATAATAATCCAGTGTAATCTTGGGGTAATTAGGATTGAAACTATTATTGTTAACTAAAACATTTTGTCAATTACAATAAAGCTGAAATGAAATAAAATACAAATATTAGATGTTTAAGCTGAAGCATTGAAATTACTAACTGAAAAGAAAAAACTAAAACGAAAACTATAATGGAACAAAAACTGAAACGAAAACAAATGTAAAAAAAAAAAAAAAAAATGACAAAAGCACAAAAAAACTAAACTAATATTAAATTTAAAAAAAAAAAAAAAAATTGATTTTTTTCTATTAGAAAGGCTGTCCATAATTAAATCATATTTCTTTGAAAAGTGTTTTTCAGTATGCTTCTACTCACCTCAAGATAGTCGTAGTTGCAGGAAGGATGGTTTTCCACATCAAAACTGGTGAAGAACAGAGAGATGGCGCTGTTCTGAGGGGCCTGCAGTACGATGCTGCATTCAAGATTATGAGGATATATGTCAGGCCAGCCTGGGCTCTTCAGGTAACCATATTCCTGTTCATACACCCTGCTGCAACCTGCAGATACATAACGTGCAGACATATACACACACTGACAATACAACCACACCAAGACGAGTAAAAACAATTCTAGTAATCTTAGGAAAAGGACTTACCTGCCACCTGATATGTGAGGCTGAATCCATTGCCAGTCATGAAGGCATCTGATTTGAAGGTAATGTGCATGGTGCGGCCATAACTGTAGAAATCTGGCACATGTGAGTCAGAGCCACAGAATTTATGAGCCTGTCCATAATCTCCCTGAGAGACAAAAATTAACACACAAAAAAAACAAGCATTAATAATATAAAAAATTTTTTAAGCAATATTTTACATTTAAAAAAAAATAATAATTTGTTATTTAAAGAAAAAATAATAGGCAGTATTAAGTAATTTAATTCTGAAAAATTTTTACTGTTATGTAAACAGTGCTTTTTCTGCAATCCAGTGTAATCTTGGGATAATTAAGATTGAAACGGTTATTGTTGTTTACTAAAACATTTTGTTATTTAAAATAAAGCTGAAATGAAATACAATACAAATATTAGATGTTTAAGCTGGAGCATTGAGATTACTAACTGAAAAGAAATTACAAACTATAATGGAACAAAAACTGAAATGAAAATAAATAAAAATAATAATAATAAAAATGACAAAAGCACAAAAAAAAATAATATTAAAGTTTTTTTTTTTCTAATACTAAGGCTATGTCCATAATTAAGTCAGTGTTTTTGTCTCAAAACACTCTCCATTCTGCTGTTTTCACATTTTTTCTTCACATTGCTGTAAAATGGAACAAAAACTGAAATGAAAATAAATGAAAAAAAAACCTAATAAAAATGACAAAAGCACAACAAAAAAAATTAAATATTAAATTAATTAATTGTAAATAAATATAAAATTTATTTAAAATAAAAAAATAATAATAAATCAGATTTTTTTCTATTATTAAGACTATGTCCATAATTAAATCAGATATATTTGAAAACAGTGTTTTCATCTCAAAACTCTCTCCATCCACACTAACGTTTTCTAAAAGTTGCTCATCCACACTGACACATAACATACCGTAGTTTTCGCGTAAACGGCATTTTCAAATTTATCAACTTGAAAAAACGTTGTCAAAAAGCTCTCATTTTGCTGGACAAACTCATTGTCTCATTGTGGTCAAAAGGCCAAAACATAGATAATAAGATGTGGATGTAGCCTAGGAAAACAATCTGATATTGTGACCTGAGAGAATCTATATTGTTTTAGTTATTTAGTGAAGCTGTGTTCGGGTGATTGGGTCTCACCACAGGGAAGTCCTTAAACTCCAGGAAGTTGCTGGTGCAGCTCTGGCTGGAGTCCAGATGAAACTGCTGAACAGACACTTTCACCACCTCCTGAGAAGGAGCATCCAGCACCCAGCGGCAAGAGGCGAAGGGCAGGTAGGCATTGGGGTAATATGGGGATGTGATGGTCTGAGATGATGCTGTGGCATTGAATGCTCCTCCACAAAGACCTAAAGAGTGAAAAAAACATTTTTGCATGAGTGAATCAACATGAAATGACCAGCAGTGATAAAACAATTGGCACAATCTTACTCTCTACTGTGCTGTAGGTTGCACTGAAGCCACGGCGTTGAACGGTGCCGTCCGAGATAAATTGCACGGTCAGGAAGTTACTAGCCGAGATGAAGGGGGCGGGTACTACATCTCCACAGAAGGTGCCAACCAATGGAAAACTACCACTGTCACCATCATAGATCTACAGATAAATATATAGTGTGTTGGAATTAATTATGCTGGATTTTCATTTGTTATATTATATGTGACAGCTTTTACCTTGACGTAATCATATCTGCAGAGAGTTCCAGTGGGCCCCTCGAGCTCAAAAGATGTGAATGTGAGGTTAATGCCTTTATTGACCTCCACAGCGATGGTCCACATGCAGTCCATACGTGGCTCGTACTGACCATTCATGTCAATATCAGGAGAACCAAACATTCCGGTGGGGGAAGACAGGTAGCCGCCACAGCCCTGCTGAGGACCTGGAGAAAACGATGGATGAGGAGAGAGAGATTTATAACAGCTATAGGATGTGCTTTCAAGAAACCACCTGCAAGAGGCAGTAGAGTCCACAAAAATGACAAAATGTTTTTGTCTTTGTTTGTTAGATTCAAAGCCTAGTGTAGAAGTTGTCCAAATTAACTATTAGCAGATTTATTTAAAATAATAAAAAAGCTGATTAAATTTACTCAACTTGTTCTCAGGGTGTACACATTTTTGTCCCCAAAAATATTCTTTGAATGAGAATATCCTTTCACATGATACCATGACTAAAAGTGAAAATTTACTAAAACTAAACTAAAACTAAAAACTAACATTTAAGTTTATGTTATATGAAGTAATATTATAGTAATAAATATAAATAAATAAATATTTATAATTAATATATAACAGCATTTATTTACATTTATATAAGAATGCAACGTACAATGACAATGTATATTACAATGACGTATATTATAAATAAATAAAAATATGTATAATATTAATTATATGTAATATAATGTAG
Source organism: Spinibarbus caldwelli (assembly GCA_039654775.1). NCBI lineage: Eukaryota > Metazoa > Chordata > Actinopteri > Cypriniformes > Cyprinidae > Spinibarbus > Spinibarbus caldwelli. The sequence goes on along the minus strand of CM077263.1, from coordinate 5,639,404 downwards.
ATTTACATTCACAAAAAATAAAATGTATTATAAGAAAATATATTAATATTTTATTATATTTTAAATTTATTATATTAAATATAAATGAAAGTTAATATTATGTTACGTTAATGAAATTAAGATTAGACTTAAAATGAAGTTAATATTACAATAATAAAGTTAATATAATATAGTTTTTAAATAAAAAATAATTAATGTCAAATAAATTCAATAATGTAATGTCAAATTTCAGTCAGTAAATGAATTAAATGTATATGTGTGTCGCTGACTAAAATTACAAATTTACTAAAGCTAAACTAAAACTAAAAACTAACATTTAAGTTAATATTATATGAAGTTAATATAATTATATATATATATATAAGTTAATATTATATGACGTGAATATTACAATGACATATATTTTAAATAAATACAAAATATGTAGAATATTAATTATATATAATATAAAGTAGATTTACATTCACAAAAATAAATACAATTTAAAAAAATATTAGATATAATATTATATTAATATTTTATTATATTTACAAACATAAATTGAAGTTAATATTAAGTTAATAAAATTAAGATTACACTTAAAATTAAGTTAATATTATAATAATAAAGTTAATATAGCTTTTTAAATAAAAATTAATTAACGTAAAATAAATTCAATAATGTAATGTCAAATTTCCTTCAATTAATGAATTAAATGTATATACCTGTTAATGTAAATTTGTCCTAAAATTCTAATCAGGCACAAAAATACTGCGTTTATTTTCATATAAATTGTAGGACACAACAATTAGAATTAGGAGTACTTTAGTGGCTCTTTGACAGCACTGGCCGATAAAGACTTATGTCTTGTTTTCTGTCAGGATGAGGGAACAGACTCTTGTGGTCTGAATGAGTTGTGTTGTTCTCAAAGAACAACAGTGGCAGTTGTAGGACGGGGCGGTTCACTCAACACCCCCAGAGACGAGCTACAAAAGTATTTACAACTCAGTTCTTAAAGAGCCTGGTCATCCTGAAGTGACTGGTGCATCAGACGCTTCAAAGCACAAAGCTGTTACAAAGAACAGTGTTTATGACCCCTGAACACTTTGTTCAGTCCTCAATGAGATCTTTGTCTTTGTGATTCACTATGAAATCCTCCACACATTGTTCACACTATTCCAGAATGAGAACCATAAAGGAACAAGGTCAAAGTATCACACATCCTGATCTGTGAGCAACATGTATTTTGAATCAGATGATGAAAAAAGGGAGAAGAATCATTTTTGGTTCCCCAAAGAACCTTTCAGTGAACAGTTCTTAAAAGAAATTTAGAATTCAAATTCTTCAAAAATCTAAAGAACCATTTTTACATTATATACAACCTTTTGTGGAATGGAAATGTTCCATAGATTTCAAAGTTTCTTCACGAAACCAAAAATGCCAATAAAGAACTTTTATTATTAAGAGTCTAGGAGAAACACTACCTAAAGTCTCGCTGTAGGTTGCTCTCCAACCTTCCGCTGCAACCGATGAGTCTGTAACAAACTCGAGAAACAGGTGCTTGGTTGAAGATCTGAGGTTGGGCGGCAGTTCACTTCCGCAAAACTTCCCCATTAGTGGGGCCAGAGTGTTCTCTCCATCATACACCGCCACATAGTCATAGCGGCAGGTCGAGGAGGCTTCCAGACTGAAAGAGTTGAACCTATTGGACAGGAAAAAATACATATAGTTGAGGATCACTATGGAAATGGTGCAGAACAATCTAGTTTCCCCGAAAGTGATACCACTAATGAGAGAGGGGGTTTTCCTGAAACAAAGCCTCTAGATTACGGGTGAAGGGTTTCCTGTCTGGCATCAATATAAGATCTCAGTGGGATTTACTGAACAAAGAGAAAGACAGATGATCAATACCAGAATGCTTTTCTCTCTGAGCATCTGTCTCTCTGGTGGAACATAGCAGGCCTGATGGATGCCTAGCAGGATTTGAGCTGTAAAGATTTTTACTTTTATTGTTGTTCTAATTTGGATCTGTGCAGACCAAAGGGAATGTGGGTGAGGATGAGGGTCCCGTAAAGAGACAGTAGGTATGAAAGTTAAGAATTTGTAGAACATGAGACTTAGAAATCGATTTTTATATGGTCTTAATGTCAAAACTTGACATTTCCTTGATCATGCATAGCCATTCATTAAAGGGACAGTTCACCCAAAAATGAAAATTCTTTCAGTAATTACTCACCCTCATGTCGTTCCAAACCCGTAAGACCTTCATTCATCTTCGGAACACAAATTAAGATATTTTTGATGAAATCCGAGCTGCATTGACAGCAACGCAACTGACATGTTCAAAGCCTAGAAAGGTAGTAAGGACATACTTTTTGTGTGCAAAGAAAACAAAAATAATGATTTTATTCAACAATTCTTCTCTTCCATGTCAGTCTTCGCCATGCATTCATGAGAGTACCACGACGAAGACTGACACGGAAGAGAAGAAATTGTTGAATAAAGTCATTATTTTTGTTTTCTTTGCACACAAAAAGTATTCCCATAGCTTCATAAAATTACGGTTGAACCACTGATGTCACATGGACTATTTTAACGATGTCCTTACTACTTATCTAGGCTTGAACCTGTCAGTTGCGTTGCTGTCTATGCAGGGTCAGAAAGCTCTCAGATTTCATCAAAAATATCTTAATTTGTGTTCTTAAGATGAATGAAAGTCTTACGGGTTTGGGATGACATGAGGGTGAGTAATTAATGACAGAATTTTCATTTTTGGGTTTTCATTTTGAACTAAGTTTTTCATGACCATTTTCCACCCGCCGTCTGATCCTTAGAATGTGAATTGTAAATTTGTCAATTAGGAACAAGTTTTGAGTTCTGAAAATTATGTAACTGTGTCTATGACAATATGTTTTCAAAGCCTAAATAAAACAATTCCTAATGATAAGACCACTTCAAATAACTTAAATTAGATCAAACTCACTTGAGATCGATGACACGGTTGTCACGAACATATATGTGGTATGTGCAGTTGATGTTGTGATGGTAGTTGGTGATAGAATGAGATGGACTGCTGATTGTCCCAGAAGTACCATTAAATATGCCACCGCAGGCTGTTAAAAACAAATAAACACACATATCGATATATATGCAGTGCTATATACACAGTAATCATATAAACCAACTGAAGAGATGAAATTCATAGGAATGTCTTGTTCATGTGCTTGAGGCTGACAGCTGTTCTTTGATAAATTTGGGCTGTCTTCCCATACAGCACCAAGTCAAAGAGCACTTGTCTGTGCATTTCTATTGTGCACCATTTACAGTGAATGAGTTTGTTTGTGGAAGTAACAGTGGAATCTGTTGCAATGGAATTCTCTTGCGTATTTGCATATTCTCCCAAATCCCCTCATATTGTTTGAAAAGTGCAGCATCCTCTCATTCCAGTCATTCTGCTCATTCCACATTTCTGGGCTCAGTGAATCAGATCTACATTACTGCCATGATAAACAACCCAAACTTACTCTAGCACGCACTTACATCCAAGCATCCTTTATCAGTGCTCAAATTAATGAATTATTATTGCATTCTTTTTTTCCTTTTATATAGAGAACCAAAAAGTGTTGCATTAAATGTACAGTTTGTTTTGTGGTTTAGGCTTACGTATGGTTCTGTATTCTGCCAGGAAGCCATTGTCATGAATGATAGAATCAGAGTAGAAGTTGATGAGCATTGGTCCAAATGTGGTGAAAATGCCTGGGATGGTATTTCCACAAAGAGTAGCCAAGGGAACACCACTGGCGGTGATGCCACTATAGATCTTTACACCATCGTAGACACATGTGGAGTGTGCTAGAGGATATGGAAAGGCATGGTTATTCAATCTTACAGAAATTATGTTATCCTTTGAGTTATTTTTAACAATTTGTGATTTTTAAGGAAGTGCATACCTTCTAACTGGAAAGTTTTAAAAGTAAGCACAACCACAGTCTGATCTCCAGCATCAATAATGTAATTACAGTTGGAGCCTCCTGGGTAGTGGTCTGGGTAGTTTGGAGATACGACACGGCCAGTTGAGGCTGTGAAATTGGCCCCGCAACCTAAAAGATAATGTGAAAAAGAGACATTACATTATTTGAATTATTTGACAGGGGAAGAAAACCTTTAAAGAACAAACCAATATGATACATACTAGTGTAGAATGCAGCAGAGAAGCCTTTGCCAGGTGTATCTGAAGACTGGAAACGAGCCGTTATAACATTTCGGGGTGCAATGACTGCAGTAGGGGCTGTAGTGCCGCAACCAGTGGCCAAGAGATTCTCATTATTCTGTATGTTGTCAGACCACACCTGTCAAAAATACAAAAAATAAATCACCAGATCCCACAAAATACAACATCAGGGAAGGTTTCTTTTTAAATGGTGATCTGTTCACCTTGATGTAACTGTTTTGACACTGTCCACTCGAGTCTGGGATCTGGAAGTCACTGGCAAAGCCCATCTCCAGATGGTTTCCATCGTGGGCAATGATGGTCCAGGAACATTCAGTATTGGCTGGGAAATTCTGAGGATAATTAGGAGATTTGATGGTGCCTGTCTCAGCATGGATAGTTCCTCCACATCCTGAAAAATAGAAAGAAATTTCAGGACAAAAAAAAAAGTAAAATGCCCACAGAAAGTAGACAGGAGATATCCTTTTTATACCTGATGAGTCTGTTGACCAGGTGGCAGTAAATCCTCCTCTGGACACTGTATGATCAGCAAGGAACAACACAACTAATTTATTGGAGCCTGATTGGATCGTTCCTGGAGAGTTGTGGCCACAGTATTGACCAATAACTGGGGATCCTGATGAGGCTCCATTGAAGATTGTCACTGAATCCCAAGTGCACTGGCTGTGTTCCTCCACTTCAAAGTATGTAAAAGTGAGCTAGAATATATGGAAATTATGTCTGTGAGTTAATGATGAACTTCATTGTTAAGGTTGAAAGAAAACAGTAAAAATCAGCAGACCCAAGAAGCAGTCTTGACTTACAATGATAGTGTGGCCCACCGGAGCCTCGAGAAGCCAAGTACAGCGGCTCGGGCTGGGGTAGTTATTGGGATATCCAGGGCTAGAGATGGCACCTCCCTCTCCACTTTGTGACCCTCCACATTCTGTGGAAAATCATAGTCAGGTGAGCTCATGCAGAATTTTAAAGAGCCGAGGTCCATCTGTTTAAATGTCACTGATTGAACAATAGTACCTGAAAAGTAATAAGTGGCTTTGAAGCCCAGATCACCCACAGCCTCATCGGACAGGAAGTGAACCCAGAGTTCGGGGGTGGAAACTACTATGGGGACCGTAGGAGGGGATTGACCACATAAACGAGCCAAAATCTCTCCATTCATATCTCCTGTATACGAGGAACACATAAAACATGCCATAATTGTTTGCTTATCAGCAACAGCTTTAGAGTAAATGGTACACTGGATGGTGTACATAGTGTTATGTCTCTCTTTCTGCATTTGGAAACTCTTACCCAGTCTGAATTCCAAATAGTCCCACTCGCAGGTTTGGTGATGCTCTAGATGGAGCTCATCTATAATAACCACAATGGAGGAATTCATATGATGTGGGTTCTGGATCAGCCATTCACAGTTCAGGTTGTTGCTGTAGTTTCCAATGCCAAAGTCAGGTGAGGTGAAGTTTCCAGGTTGATTGAGTATCCCACCACACACTACCAAAAGGCAAAAGATTGACCAAACAAATCAGGAGCCAAAAACAAACAAAAAATGTATACACTAAAGTCAGAATTCTTTTATCCCACCTGCTGCCTCCTCTGAAGAGTAATCTGCCGTGAATCCACCATTAGACACAGATGAATCAGTGCTGAAAATTACAAGCATAGTATTCCCAGAAGATTTCAACTGGGTACCAGCAGGGACTGTCCCACATAACCGACCCAAATGTGGGGCACTGGGTGTCAGACCATTTAAGACCTACCAACGCAAGAGCAAACCAGTGATAAAGCACTAAATTGAACAATATTCAGAGAAAGCAATACATAGTTTGAATGCCCAACTTCTTGACATCTCTAAAACATACAGAAGAGCTTACCTCCACATAGTCGAACATACAGGTACCATGGTCCTCCAGTCTCAGGTCATTGATCGTAAGAGTGACCCTACGACCTGGAGGAACAGTGATTCTCCAGCGGCATACTCGGCTGTGAGGGTAAAGATTGGGGTAGTTGGGAGATGATATGGTCCCGAATGCTGCGTTCAGATCCCCTCCACACTCTACAAGAACAACAATAGTCTATCACCAGTTACCCATGGAACTGCTCCATAACCAACAGAATAACTATGTAAGTAGTCACGTAGCAAAAGTTTATATCCAAAACAACTTATTGAAGATTTTTGCAAAGACAGTCCCCCTGGTGCAACCTAAGAGTTAAGTGTCTTGCTAAAGGGCATGGATTGTTCATGGACTGCACTTTATAGGGAATGAACCAACAACATTCTGGTCACTAGTCATGAGCTTCAGGACACTTGCCTTCAACACTGGCTTCAAATGATAAACTAAACCCTGCAGCATTCCCGCTGCCATCACTGACAAACTTTACATAGGCAAAACTGTCTCCAGTGTCCAGGGGGGCTGGAAGGCTGTTTCCACAGTGTTTCCCCAGTAGGCGACCTGGTGAGAAAGAGAAGGTAAGTTTACTATCCTTAACATTCAGAAAGACTCTCAACTCTCTTTTGTGTAAGGAGAACCCAAACCTGAAGCATTGTATTCACGTATCTCCACATAGTCATTGTTACAACTGGAGGAGCTCTGCAGGTCAAGGGCAGTGTAGGTGAAGGTCAGATAGTGTCCAGTGGGACCTTCCAAGTACCATTCACAGTGAGAGTTGTCTGGATAATTTGAGTCTGGATAACCGGGGCTTCTGATGACACCACTCTGACCAATGTAGGTACCTCCACATGTAGCTAAGAAGGGAAAGGATACTCTTTAAACCATTGAGATCAACCAAAGATGGTTGGAATGTCATGGGGATTCAAAATGGATTACCAATGGAGTACTTGGCTTTGAAACCAATGTGTGTGATGCTGCCATCAGTTCTGAATCGTATATACATGGTGGTGCCAGATGAATGCTGTGTGGATGGGCGGGTGTTGCCACAGAGTCTGCCCATCAAAGCAGCATCTGAGGTGGGACCATCACGGATCTCGATGTAGTCATACATACATCTAGAGAGAAGATTGTAATTATGGTCAATGGTCAAACGGTTACATTTACCAAAAGTAAGCAATTGTGATTCTTCAAAATATACCCAGTATGAGCCTCAATGAAGAAATCATCCTCAAAGTCAAGTTGTACAGCCTCCCCATTGGGTACAGTGATAATCCATACACAGTCGATATTTTGGGGGTAGTTCGATGGATAGTTAGGAGATGTGATGTATCCTGGTGGATCTCCATCATTAAGCTCAATGAGACCACCACAAGCTGGAGACAAGCAAAGAGATTTACTCTTATTATTTTAGTAATAACCATTTATTAAACCTAAAATTTCTGGAATATTAGCTAGAAGTATTCACCTGAACTGTGGGCCTCAAATATCAATTTGAAGCCACTCGCCTCATTAGAGCCATCAGAGACAAAGTGGGCATAGAGGCTATTGTCTGTGGTCTGAAATGTGGATGGAGTGCTGGACCCACAGAGACGCCCTGATAGAGTCGGTGAGTTGCCATCAGGTCCATTCCGTAACTAATACAAAATAATCAAACTCTTTAAAGCTTTTCCTTCATACACAAAAGGACAATTTGCATGATGTACAGGCTCTGTTTTGGAAACAACTTCTTCTATTGTCACTCACCTCCAAGTAGTCACCTGTGCTGCAGTGATCGCCATAACCCTGTATTTGGAAAGGACTTTGGAAGGTTACGGACACTCTAAACCCTGGGGTGACCATTACTTGCCAGTTGCAATTCATGTTGGGTTTGTAGTTCTGTGGATATTGAGGGGAACTTAGGACCCCTCTATCTGTATGGAGGAAACCACCACAACCTGATGGAGAAGACAAAAGAAAAATAGCTCAAACATAGCTCATACCATCATCATCATGATAAGAATTTGGCTCATGGACTTGTTGTTCACCTCTGGAAAAGGTGGCATTAAAGCCCCTGCCATTAATGCTGCCATCAGAGGTGAATTGAAGGAACATGGCATCACCGGTAGAGTGCAGAGAACCAGGTAGCTCCCGCCCACAAACCTTTGCAATCAGTGGAGACAAGTTGGTGTCACCTTAAAAAAAAAACATACCTTATATTAAGTCCTGAAAGTCAGTTTTGAGTTGGGATTTATGTTGAAGTGACTTCATATGACAAAACCTACCATCCCTGATGGATAGACTGTCATGGAGACACGAAACCTCATCTTCCATGTCCAAAGAAAGCAGATTAAACTCAACAATAGAATCTGGAGACCGGATTACCCATGAACAGTCAAGGTTATGCTGATACAGCTCAGGCCAACCAGGAGAGAATAAGAACTGGGGATTGTCTCCTGTCATCAATGTTCCTCCACATGCTCCTGAAAATCGCAAACAATTGTGAAATGAGACCAAGCAGCAACGTTTTTCAATTTTGAGCAAGATCTGAGAGGCAGATTCCTTAGGGAACTAACCTGGCTGTATAGTTGGCAAAGGACCGGAGCCCTGAACAGCAGTCCACTCAACGAGGAAGCCTTTCCCTCCAATCACATTGTCAGATTTAAACTCGAGTGTTATAGTGCTGCCTGAACTTCTTACTGGGCTGGGCAGACTCAGGCCGCAGAACTCACCCAGAAGTAAAGCACTTTGGCTGGGACCATCATATATCTAAGGAAGGGAAGCATTAATCTTCAACCTCATCTACATCATGTACCTGTTAAACCATTATGGCATTTTAAACAAGAGTGCAGACCTTGAGTTTGTCATAATAGCAACTGAATAGGTCCTCAATGTCGATGTCCAGGAATTGAATCTGGATGTGGGAATCTGAGTCCACTGTGACAGTCCAGCGGTAGTCTGCATTGTTTGGGTAGGTGCGTGGGTAAAGAGGGGAGGCTATCTGTCCCGAGCTGCCCGTGATCTCATTTCCGTACACTGAAGATGCAGAAAAAGAGTAAAGATATTTCCATGTAAGATTTTCTAACATCAGAAGATTTTAACCAGCAAGACTGCCTTGTACAACCAGAGCCAAGGTTTTTGGTGAACAGGATGACTATTCATGCCCAGGAAACCAGCATTAAGCAACATAACCACTCTGGACTAGAATGGAAATTCAGCCTAGCCTTAGTTGGTCTTTTCAGTAGTGTCCAGATAAAAATGTAAACTTACAGTGGGAGAATACTGCTCTAAATCCAGCTCCGCTGACTGAGGAGTCAGAGACGAACTTGATCCAAAGAATGTGGCCCATTATAGAGGTGTAGTTGGAAGGAAGGGAGTCACCACAGAAACGACCAACCAGAGTGCCAGTGGAGTGTCCTTCACGAACCTCTAGGTAGTCATTACTGCAGTCTGAACTTTGTTGCAGCTGGAACATTCTGCATCACAAAAAATACCAGCTTAGATTGTTTTGATGAATCCATTACATTTATGAGATCAATGTAACATCCTGATTGGCTTACATGAAGGACAGTTGTAGACGGTTCCCAGGGGAACTGGTGACAGTCCACACACACTCCACATTAGGTGGGTATACATCAGGATAGTTCGGACTGTTAAAAGCACCTGACTCCATATACAGATGTCCCCCACAACCTGGAAAAACAGGTAACTGAATAGTGTTAAATTGCAACCTAACTTAGGTGGAAAATTCATATGTATTTTGAAATAAATACTGAAATCAAACCTGAGGTTGAAGCCATGTAGGTTGCCCTAAAACCTTTCCTCCCTACTGAAGCATCTGAGATGAAGTTTACCACCAGGGCATTGCTGAATGAAGTGACTGGATGTGGCAACTCATTCCCACAGTAACGACCTGGAAAAAGGTTACTAATTACTACAAAACATAACTGCATCAGTATTTTATGAAAAACCAAACAAAATGTGATAAAGTGCCAAAACTTTGATCTAATTTCTAATGTATACACACATATACAGGTGATATCCTATTGCAATAAGAGTACAGGTGCATCTCAATAAATTAGAATGTCGTGGAAAAGTTCATTTATTTCAGTAATTCAACTCAAATTGTGAAACTCGTGTATTAAATAAATTCAATGCACACAGACTGGAGTAGTTTAAGTCTTTGGTTCTTTTAATTGTGATGATTTTGGCTCACATTTAACAAAAACCCACCAGTTCACTATCTCAACAAATTAGAATACTTCATAAGACCAATAAAAAAAACAATTTTAGTGAATTGTTGGCCTTCTGGAAAGTATGTTCATTTACTGTATATGTACTCAATACTTGGTAGGGGCTCCTTTTGCTTCAATTACTGCCTCAATTTGGCGTGGCAGGGAGGTGATCAGTTTGTGGCACTGCTGAGGTGGTATGGAAGTCCAGGTTTCTTTGACAGTGGCCTTCAGCTCATCTGCATTTTCTGGTCTCTTGTTTCTCATTTTCCTCTTGACAATACCCCATAGATTCTCAATGGGGTTCAGGTCTGGTGAGTTTGCTGGCCAGTCAAGCACACCAACACCATGGTCATTTAACCAACTTTTGGTGCATTTGGCAGTGTGGGCAGGTGCCAAATCCTGCTGGAAAATGAAATTAGCATCTTTAAAAAGCTGGTCAGCAGAAGGAAGCATGAAGTGCTCCAAAATTTCTTGGTAAACGGGTGCAGTGACTTTGGTTTTCAAAAAACACAATGGACCAACACCAGCAGATGACATTGCACCCCAAATCATCACAGACTGTGGAAACTTAACACTGGACTTCAAGCAACTTGGGCTATGAGCTTCTCCACCCTTCCTCCAGACTCTAGGACCTTGGTTTCCAAATGAAATACAAAACTTGCTCTCATCTGAAAAGAGGACTTAGGACCTCTGGGCAACAGTCCAGTTCTTCTTCTCCTTAACCCAGGTAAGACGCCTCTGACGTTGTCTGTGGTTCAGGAGTGGCTTAACAAGAGGAATACGACAACTGTAGCCAAATTCCTTGACACATCTGTGTGTGGTGGCTCTTGATGTCTTGACCCCAGCCTCAGTCCATTCCTTGTGAAGTTCACCCAAATTCTTGAATCGATTTTGCTTGACAATCCTCATAAGGCTGCGGTTCTCTCGGTTGGTTGTGCATCTTTTTCTTCCACAGTTTTTCCTTCCGCTCAACTTTCTGTTAACATGCTTGGATACAGCCCTCTGTGAACAGCCAGCTTCTTTGGCAATGAATGTTTGTGGCTTACCCTCCTTGTGAAGGGTGTCAATGATTGTCTTCTGGACAACTGTCAGATCAGCAGTTTTCCCCATGATTGTGTAGCCTAGTGAACCAAACTGAGAGACCATTTTGAAGGCTCAGGAAACCTTTGCAGGTGTTTTGAGTTGATTAGCTGATTGGCATGTCACCATATTCTAATTTGTTGAGATAGTGAATTGGTGGGTTTTTGTTAAATGTGAGCCAAAATCATCATAATTAAAAGAACCACAGACTTAAACTACTTCAGTCTGTGTGCATTGAATTTATTTAATACATGAGTTTCACAATTTGAGTTGAATTACTGAAATAAATGAACTTTTCCACGACATTCTAATTTATTGAGATGCACCTGTATGTCCTTTTTCCTCAAGGAAGAGATTTTATCTTTACCAACAGATGGGGCTTGGTAATTGTCTCCATCCAGGACCACCACACTATCGTGAGAGCAGTTAACATTCACCATCTCAACCTCAAAGTCAGTGAAGGACAAAGTCACATGATTGACTGAAAGAAATATAGGAAAATAGAGATCAGAGAATCTGTTAAGATATATTAAAGGAAATACAAGGGAGTAGTTTTTCAGAGACTAAGTACAAAAGGCTTTGGTTTTGACTTTGAGATTATGGATGCCAAGTATGAACAGCAGACTTACATGGCTCCTGTGCCCGTATGAGCCAGCTACAGTTCTGATTGGGTGGGTAAGAGTATGGATAGCGAGGAGATGCAATCTCCCCACCAACATCATCAGCTTCTATAGTGGATCCACATGCTGGAAATCAATGAGTAATCAATGAAGTTTAACAATGAAACAAACCATGACAAAATCACAAAACAAAGACTGCACTCACCTTCTGAGAACTGGGCACTGAAGCCTTTATGGTTCTGACTGTGATCTGACCTGAAGCGAACATAGATGACGTTCCTTGTGGACGTAATGGGAGAAGGCCTGGATACTCCACAAAATTTACCCAGGAGTGGAGAAGACTCATGGTGACCATCATGGACCTAGAGAGTAGAATTTTGTCCGTAAACTGGTCTAAACTGAGATGCATTGGTCTGTACTATCATGAAATGTTGCCACTGTGGGCATTAAACTCATCATGCGCACACAGAAAGGTTGGTTACTCACAGCCACGTAATCAAAACTGCATGAGATGTGACTTTCAAGATCCAGATCAGTGAAGTTGAAGAAGACTCGATGGCCTACATCCACTGTGATGACCCAGGAACAGTCCACATTGTCAGGATAATTGCTGGGATACTGCGGAGAATGGATCTCTCCACTGGGGGCTGTGACAATCCCTCCACATCCTGAATTTTCAAACGGAAGATTTTAAGAAGTTCATTAGCAAACAATGGCATATACGTATAATGGCATGGTGTTCAACTACAGATGAATATCTATAATTGACAGTTGACTGACCTCCAGGAACTTCTACCCAGGCTGCATTGAAGCCTCTGCCACTCACGACGGCATCAGATGTGAAGCGAATGGTGACAGCATTACCTGTGCTGGCCACCTGCAGAGGATTACTGGGAGGGCGTGTGGTGCAGAGCTGGGCCAATCGTGGGGAGGAGAGGTCAGGACCTCCATACACCTATATAAAGGTCAAAGGTGAGGGGATACTTACAGACTAGCCTTTTTGAAGTCGAGGGTCATTTCAAAATGTCTGAAAGTCACTATTAGGTAAAACAAATATCAAACCAAGTGGGTTCAAAATAATACTAGACCTTTATTATTGATATCATGACTTTTAACCAACTAGTCCCAAAGATGAATGTAATTCTATTAGCTATGGAAATTTTCCACCAAGTTTGACTACCAGAAAGTGTCAAAATATCAAATTTGATCGTAATTTTGAACAGTAGACTACAACTGTTTTACATTGTAAAATCTGTTGCTTATGTGTCCAAATATTGCAAATTTAATTTTGTCTTAGTTGTCTTATTTACTGTACAGTAAGTGATGAGTAAGCAAACATGGCATGTAATAAACCATCAGAGCTGGGTAGATTACTTACAAATTGTAGTCCATTACTGATTCCAAATTACATTACAGAAATTGTAGTTAGTAACGTAATCCATTACATTACACATTTTAGGTAATATAATCAGACTACTTTTATATTACTTTTAGATTACTTTTAACCTAACGCGTTTATCGCATTGATTTAAATAGGATAATATTGTACCATATTGATATTAAAATGCAAAGAAAATATATTCCATTTATTGTTATTAACAACATAAAGTGAATTAAGCATTAGATTTCAGGGTTTCCCAAAATGGGGTTTGTGAAGGAATTGCAGGGGTTTGTGAGTTTAATGAAACGCTAATGATTAATTAAGTCACAAAAATGTAAAATTAAAATAAATCATTTTAAAATAACATCAATCAAAATAAAAAACTTATTAAAAAATGAAATATTCTGTTTACTTGCATGTCATATAGGAATTTTAGAAAGGAAAATGTAAAAGATGAGAAAGAATTAGGGAGAATTAATAAATTATGAATAATTTCTTGCTATTGTGTGAACAAACATAATCAAGTAATTAATAAATAGTAACTGTAGTCTGATTACAAGTATTTTAAAATGTAATTTAATCTAATTACAAGTCATTTTTGGAATCTGATTACATAATCCAGATTACATGTAATCAGTTACTACCCAGCTCTGTAAACCACAGGCCACTAAAATTAATGCCATTTTAAAACAATGTCTGGTTTGGGTCTGGCATCTGTGTGACACAGAAAGTGTATGTTTGTGTGCATGTGAGACTGTCTCTAAGCCCTCTCTCTAAGCTCTGATTTCCAGTTAATTTCTGCCCTGTTGGCTCCATTCAGTGCTACAGTGGAGGTCAGCATTCCACAAGTCTGCGCTACAAAACATACACCCACAGAGTCCAGCCGATGCCAACAGGGCATGAGCAGGCGCACACCCATATAAACACACACAAATTTTGATCTCATAATGATAGACAAGAGAGCCATTCTGACTGTAGTGGACAGAATATCACCTAACACTTATTAAAGGTAATAATATATATTGAGGAATACTTGCACACTTCTAACTGGGCAGTATGTACTGTATACTATTATTTTAAAAGAATAGCATGAAGTATTTAACAATAAGCTCAGTATACAGTTTTAGGAAAAACCATGCTTGATACTGTTTACAGTTTATTCATCACACTGGAAACTGAAGGTAGTTGAATGCACTGCATTGTGGGGTACATTATCTCAGTGTGCTCAGGTTGAGTATTCAGTGCATACAGATATTTTGCTTACTGTTTTTATTTATGTATTTTTTCATACCTCCAGCTTGTCATAGTTGCAGTCAGGATGATACTCCACATCAAACTCAAGGATGGTGATGGAAATGCTACTTCCAGGGCTTGTTTGGATGTGCCAGATGCACTCACGGTTTGCTGGGTATTTGTCAGGATAGCCTGGGCTGGTGAAAGTACCAGTGGGCCCGAAGAGTTCCCCACCACAACCTGCAGGGGGTGACAGTGAGGTACTTTGACTTTTTCTTCCCCTGTTTTTAATCAGGGATCCACATGAAAGTTCAAAACAGAAAGTCTGATTCTAATGTAACAATCTTTTGTATAAACAGAAGGTGACCAAAAAGCACTATGGCACATTTTTTGGACATGTATCATGGTGCTAAGGTATTATCATCTGATATCACTACATTATAAGCGTGGCATTATAATTTGTAACTTGTTTAATGTCAATTCCTGTAAAGAGCCTTTGTGTAAACGTGGTCAGGGATGCTGAAGAGTACAAATAGTTGCATTACAGTGTCCAAACAAGAAAAATGTCTCACGTCAAGCTTATCAGTGGAAATATGAAACCGTATTGACCCTCACCGCAAGAAAGGCAGTAGCAACAAGACTAAAATGTGGTCAGTGTAATATGATATTCATGAAAGATCGGATAGAATGGATTCATTCTCTCCACCCCCACTGTCTTAATCAATAACATCAATCTCAACAGCGTCCACAGGTCTGTGAGAGGACAAAGGAAGGGCGGAGCTACTTTTTTAATTTTAAAAATGGATCAACTGGCGTGTGGCCATGAAATACTTTTGATTTATCCATCAGTTTCTCTTATTACAGGGATGTCTCTTGGTACATCTCTTGATCTCTAAATTTCTGAATGTTTTTACTCCGTTTGTCATTTGTCCTCTCCCTCAGGAAGGTTTTTACAGCTGCAAAACAGTGCTGTGCACGTTACATAATAACATTGCAGTGTTCATTCTCGTGTCCATGGAAACCAAGACGATTTCCTTCCAAATAATGACGTCATTACAGACAGAGGTGCATGAATAATTAAAGGTTCAGAGCGTACGTCTCTCTCTCTCTCTAACTCTGATTCTGCTCTCTGTGCAAAAATAAC
Source organism: Spinibarbus caldwelli (assembly GCA_039654775.1). Taxonomy (NCBI): domain Eukaryota; kingdom Metazoa; phylum Chordata; class Actinopteri; order Cypriniformes; family Cyprinidae; genus Spinibarbus; species Spinibarbus caldwelli. The sequence goes on along the minus strand of CM077263.1, from coordinate 5,623,639 downwards.
AGTCCACACCCTTCAGCAATGTTACTCAAAGTCTCACAAGCACAAGGACAGAGAAACATACACACAAAACATCAATTAGTGTAGGTTATCACACTAATATATGGTTCAGTGTTTCTTTTTTGATATACAAGTAGGGATGGATTAAAGCTTTGTAATGAAATTAAATGGATTCTCTGTTTTACTGTGAACAATTAATTTATGTTAAGTGTGACATAGAAAGAGTTAAACAGGGGTGTCACCCAAGACAGAGAGCAAGGATGGAGCTTTATTGGTCTGCTCTTTTAGAGGAGCTTGCGGCCTTGTTTTCCACTTTCCACTTTTTGCTAGAAATAAGCTAATACATGTGCAGAAAATCCACTACAAATCCCGAAATTCTACAGCAACAGCAGTTTGCTACGTTTAATCTTTTCTTTCTTTCTTTCTTTCTTTCTTTCTTTCCTTCCTAGATTCATTCATCACTGGTAATCGGCTCTTTCCCCGGTGAAGCTTTCCTAAGTGATGTCACTGCTTTGCCTATTAGGGCTGCTATTTGTCTTAGAGATTTAGTGACATCATCACTCAAGAGACTACAGGTCACTGACTTCTGGCTGCCCAGCCATGACTCTGTATATGTTATTTCCTTCTGTTCTGAGTACCTCATCTGTCTTTCCACTGTCATACGAATCTAGATGTTTCACGCAATGCTTTGAGGCTGGCACAGGTCCTCAAAAACCTTTCCATGAATGTGGTAATTTCCAGGTATACAGACGTAAAAAAAAAAAAAAGAAAGAAAGAAAAGAAAAAAGTCCCAAGAAGTTGAAGCACTATTTTTGTACTCTATTCATGGAAACGCCCAGTTAGCTGTGTATTGGATCTTACCATTCTGGTACCAGTCCATCTGAAAGCCTCTGTATGAGATAGACACGTCGGAGCGGAACACAATGTGGAGGCTGGTACTGGTGGTGGTGCTGGCTGGAGGAGGTGTGTTTCCACAGAACGTACCAATCAGAGTAGCCTGATCATTTGGACCATCATACAGCTAGACAGGAACAGAAAGAGAGATTATTTGTACAATAATTTCTGGTCTTAACAGTAAAAGATGGTTACCTGTCATGTTATATACTGTAATACATACTGCATACTACTCAGGGTTATTATCGTTAACTAAAACTAAAACCATTTAAAACATTTGTGGTAAAAAAAATAAATAAATTATATATATATATATATATATATATATATATATATATATATATATATATATATATAAAACATTATTTTATTTAGCTAATTGCCAAGGGAACATTTTCGTTTAACCACTAAATAACTAAAACTGAAATAAAAATCAGTAAACTATATTATTGAAGCCCGTTTTCACCATGAAATAAATAAAAAAAGGTGCTTTTTATCTCACAATTCTGACTTTTTCCTCACAATTTTAAGTTTATATCTTGCAATTCTGAGGGGAAATAGTCTTTTTTTTTATTCAGTGGCAGAAACAGGTTTCCATACTATACAAACGAAATTACTAAAACTAAAATCATTAATAAAAAAATTCAAAATATTAAAAATAAAAATGTAATAGTATATTAATTATAGTAAATAACACTTTCTCTGGTTTTAATGGCAGCAGTTTTGTTTTACTTCTGTTGTTTTCAAGTTAAAATTAGGAAATTATCTAAAAATCAAAACAAGCATGCAATTTTTCTGACAGTTGACGTGGTTGGGACACAAAAACGGACAATTACTCAAAATTGTAAAATTAATACATTTTGTTGAGAAAACGTACACAGCTGTGAAACCATATATAAAAAAAAGTGAAGTGACGTGTGACCACATATAAAAACCTTTTACAAATTACTAAGAGCAGTGACTGATCGTGAAATGTTATAACCTTGACAAAATAACAAGAAAATAAAACAAAAGGTGAAAAAGTAGTGATTTTGAAAACTGAAGTCAGATTAAAGTGTGAAACATTGTGTCTCCTGCAGTACGTCTCAAGAATCAGTGACCTTTCACAGAAAATACAACCAATGACATCATATGAGTAATTCAGACCATCTGTTCTACAGCCTTAGGAACAAAAGTGTGCTGTAATATTGTTGGCTTGTGCACAAAATCTCACATTCCTTAAGGAAGAAGTCATCAGAGTCCAAAATATCCAACACAACTGTCTATGTATTTACCCAGCTGATGAATGCCTATCTATGGAATGAGGTTTATGAAAACAGAGCGTAGCCTTTCTCAAGACTGCCTGAGGAAAAAGGCAAAAACTCAACATCTCTACAAGAGGCCCGCATGATGTCATCACTGTTTGGATCTCCATGGTGATGAGTGAACAGAGAGGAACTCAAAGGCCCATTGTACATTTTCAAAGACTCTTCCAGTAAATCACTGTAGCGTAACTGAATGACAAACTGTCCAGTGTGAATTAGACTACTTAACCCCTTCACACAGAAATACTAAGATAATAATACAAGCTTGAAAAGACATGTAGAAGGTCCTTGAGTCAGAAAAACCAACATTCACAACCCATTTCGCTTTCACAACGTGACAGAGCAAAACAAAGTCAATGAGAAAATAGGCGGGGCTTGATTCCATCTATCAGGAACTGATTGGATCATGAATAGTGGGCGTTCCTTATTAGAATAAAGCCGAACTGAAAGCTAAAGTTCAAGTTCACCATCAAGAGCATCTCAATGCATTCTTTTCTTTTTCACATCTATTGTTATTTCTCTAACCTTTTCAAGATTTCAGGCAGGAAGTAGCCTAAAACGATGCCTGAATAGTTAATTGGCTATTAGTTATCTTTAACATCCTGTGTGACCTTTGTGATCTCAACCATTAAAGGAAAAACACCTCAGAGACATGCAAAATATGACCAGAAAGTCTATTAAGAAAGCAAATGTGACCCTGGACCACAAAACATTATCGATTTTTCTTTTATGCCAAAAATCATTAGGATGTTAAGTAAAGATCGTGTTCCATGAGGATATTTTGTAAATTTCCTACCGTAAATATATTAAAACTTAATTTTTGAATAATAATATGCATTGCTAAGAACTTCATTTGGACAACTTTAAAGGCAATTTTCTCCCTCAGATTCCAGATTTTCAAATAGTTGTATCTCAGCCAAATATTGTCCTATCCTAACAAATCATACATCAATGAAAAGCTTACTTATTCAGCTTTCAGTTGATGTATAAATCTCAATTTCGAAAAATTGACCCTTATGACTGGTTTTGTGGTCCAGGGTCACAAATATGGTCCATTTCAATTTCATGTTGACTTTCAGCAGCAAAATTGAGTTCATTTTAAGATGTGGCTTGAGAAAGCATGTGCTGACCTTCACATAGTCATAGGCACATCCAACATGGTTCTCCACCTCAAAGGTAGTAAAAGTGTAGTTGACGGTGTTGCCCATGGAGGCCTGGATGGTCCAGCTGCAGTCGGCACGAGATGGGTAGTCATTGGGGAAGTTCAAGCTCTCAATCTTTCCCCGGCTCCGATTGGCGATCAGCACACCCTGGCAAACTATAGAAGAAAAGCCAGTCTTGATTAACAACATGAGCTGGAAAGAATTATGTAACATCAAGAACTTTTGGGGAATATTTTACACCAAGTCTAAGGCAGGAATACATTAAAACTGGTGGCATCTTCCCATAATGCCTAAAGCTGGCTTTGACCCTGCAGTAAAGTTTTAGAGTCTGGGAAACACACTGGCATGTGACCACTGACAGCCAAAGAAAAGGCAAACGACTGAGAGAATTCACAAAAGAAGATAGATAGCGCTGAACTGAGCTCTAAACTGTGACATTTCACCTCCACAAACATAATTAAAACAAGACTAAAAAGCATAGATCCAAAACATGTCAGTGTCCTCTGGGTGAACTTAACTGCCAAATACAACAGACGATTTAAAACCGCAGCACTGCAGTAATGTTTAACTATTCACTTGCAAATACGTACCATGTTATTCCCATGTTTTTGGGAATACACCATGGTATTCTTTAAGGTACCATTGAAATATCATGGAATGCACTGCAAAATTGGTTGTCTCGCTTAGTATTTTTGCCTTGTTTTCCAGTACAAATATCTTTTTTTTTATAACTTTAAAAAATTTCAAAGAACGTTCTTAAATCAAGATATATTTACTTAAGAAGTAAAATGACATAGGGTTTTTTTTTTCTTAAAAATGTATTTTTATTATTTTGTATTTTTTTTTAAATAGGAAAAGTGCCTGACAATGAAAAACAAAGAAGTAATCTTGTTTTTCCCTTTCAATTAACTTTATTTTTCTTCTTCATTAGATATTTATCTTGTTTTTAGGCATAAACTCAAATTTGATCATTTTTTTTTTTAAAAATCAGACTTAATACCTTAAGCCATTTCTAGCTTCTCAAGTAAATGTATCTTGATTTAAGAATGTATAATGTACTGTAAAACAAGACAAAACAGTAATAAAATCATTTCTTGCATTGTATTAATATGTTCCATAGTAGAAATTTACAAAAAGAATTCTGTAGTATTACCATCTGATACTACCTCTATACCATAGAACTGCCACAATACTTTTTTGTAAGAGTTTGAATCAAATGTAAATGAAAAAATAAACTATATTTATACATTTTTACAGGGTTTTCTGGGTTTAACAGGCCCTAGTTTTCGGTGACACTCACTGGTTTGGTAGTTAGCCAGAAATCCGCCTGTGTGGATGATGCTGTCTGTACGTAGCTTCACGTACATATTCTCTCGGGAGGAGCTGATGGGAGGAGGAATCTGATTTCCACACAGTTTGGCCACCTCAGGAGAATTGGTGCTGTCACCATCATACACCTGGTAAAACATACACATCAGGGAAAGTTTCCAACTCAATACCTTGAATAGAGAACTCTACAATTGTGTAGTAAATCATCTAATTCGATGCTCTCTAACCGCCAAGTAGTCGTAGTAGCAGTTGATGCCGTTCTCCAGGTGAAAGTCTCCAAAGCTGAGCTCAACTGTGCTTCCTGCACTGGTTTTGATGTGCCAGTAGCATTCGGCGTTGGCGTGATAGGGCAGGGGGTAGTTGGGAGAGGTGAAACCTCCGACACTTGTGGTCAACGTCCCACCGCAACCTATAAGAGAGACGCATGGTCAGTGTGAGATGATGTAATATAGTCCACTGACCACTGATCTGATACAAACTGGAATGTAAACTTTAAACTGCTGTGAGATTTCTGGGACTTTGGGTTTTAACCAGTCCTCTAGGAAACAAAATTGTGTGTGTAAGGTAGCAGGTTGATATTAGCACATGATATGAGCAATTCTGATGAATAAATATTTGCTATATTTGTTGATTTGTAAGGTTTGTTCCAATAAATACTGGAAAGCTATTCAGATTTTTGTTTGAGGCACTTAATGGCAACTAAATTATAATCAGAATCAGAATTAGCTTTAGTTAATTAGAATTAAATCAGAATTAGAATTAGCAGAATAATAGACTATTAGTACTTACTACTTTTAGAACTAAAACTATTAAATAATTATTTTTATTAAAATAGTTGAAAAATAAAATATTACATTAAAAAAAAATAAGCAAAATTTGAAAAGTTGCTTTGGGAACTAAGTTGAAATACAAAAATTGAAGTTTAAAAATTGTTCAAGTTGAAGTACTAAAATTGCTAAAACAAACTATAAATTAAAACATCATATTATAAATATTATTATTTAAAAAAATTATAAATTACAAAAAAAACTTATCAAAAGCACACGACAAAATTACTAAAACCATAACTATTAAAAATCATTTTCTTTATTGAAATAAAGCTGAATAAAATTAGATATAAATATTAGACTAAAAACTTGAACTTATGAACTTAAACTTAAAACTTTTGAACTAACTGAAATAAAGTAAGTTTAAAAGTACTAAAAAATAAAATGTAAAATTAAAATATTGGATTATAAATATGATAAAGTATTAAATATACGTTACTAAAATAAAGCAAATATTCAAAAAAGATTACAAAATAAAAATATCAAAACTGTAAATATGAAAAAGGCAATTCTAAATATTAATAAATACTATAATAGTATATAAATGATACTAAAAGAACACTGATTTGGACATACAGAAATTACGATCACAAAGTCTACACTCCAATTTATCTGCCTGAAAACAGCACTAAAAAAAAAATCAAACTGCAGTTAGTCATTTTAAATGACAGTCAGACTTATGGGCAGTTCTACACCTGACTTTATGCCAGCAGTCTGGCTGATATTTATCTGATTCAATACACAAGTACACAACAGGAAACTCATACCTGTCTGTGTGCCATCCCAGTGGGCTTTGAATCCCCTGTAGGTGAGTGAGTGATCAGATCTGAACTTCACCCACAGCCTGTTGCTATGTGACACTATGATGGGTGGACCATTTGTTCCACAATATTTACCAATCAGGGGGGATGTTTCATAGCCTCCATCTCTGTAAAAGAAAGGAAAGTGTTGGAAAACCAAAAAGTGACCAAATCAATGACCCAAGATGCGGGAAAACTTCCTCACCTGATCTCTAAATAGTCAAAACCACAGGAACTGAACCCTTCTAGCTCAAAATCTGTGACATTCAGCATGATCTGCATGTTGACTTCCACTATGATTTTATACACACACTCCCGATTGTTGGGGTAATTGTCGGGGTAGTTGGGTGAGCTGAACTCCCCGGTGGGTGACCTAAACACCTCACTGCAATCTGAATGGGCAAAACATAGAAATATGAGATATGAGGCAACATTTCTTTCCATTGTATATCTCTACATACAGTGGAATGACAATAAAGCTCATTTGACTTGACCTGAAAAAAGTCGGTCTAAACCCAAGCTTCACCATGAGGCCTGTACTTTCATGGCTTTTCAAATTGGATTTTCATATCCAATTACTGCAATAAAATTATACCTGTGCTCGCATTGATGGAGACATATTCAGCAGAAAAGCCTTCCGCAGACAGACTGGAGTCAGAGACCAGCAGGACAGTCATCAGACTATCAGTGCTGGTTAGAGATGGAGGAACGGAGCGCCCACAGAACCTGAGCACAAAATAAACAACATTGTCCAACATATTCATTTACAAATCTTCAATTAAGGGATGATTGTGGCTTAAAATGTCAAATGCATTGGTTTACCTGCCCATAAGAGTGCCAGTCAGTGCTGTGCCATTATCATAAACATCCACATAGTCGTATGCGCAGTTGGTGTGATACTCCAGGTTGAAGGTAGTGAATGACAGACGGATGAGGTTGCCAGGTTCAACAGAGATGTACCAGGTACAATTGGCTCCATGAGGGTAGTCAGTGGGATGTCCTGGGCTGGTGAATGAACCCGTTAGTTCTGTTAGAGTCTCTCCACAACCTGTAAAAATAAACACAAGTGTTGAAATCATTTGAAAATGCTTTACTCAATAGAGAAAGAGTATGTGCTGCTCATTGTGGGAATCAAACCTATAACCTTCCGGTTTCCAGGCCGGATCTTTAACCAGTATGTCTCACCATCACTGGTTTACCAATATCGATTCACCAAATATTAGCATAAACACAGAAAGCTCAACTCAGTTGATTCCAATAGTTCAAGTTTGACAGTAGCATGTTGCTAAGGTAACAACTAAATACTCTAAAAAACATCATATTAGTCAACTTTTAAATTAGTTTTCACTAGAGTCATCAGCCATCTCGGACTAACTTTTCCACTAATTTATTGCATCTCAAAATAATGTTGCCTATATATATATATATATATATATATATATATATATATATATATATTTTTTTTTTTTTTTTTGTCCATTATATATATATATATATATAATATATATTTATATATATATTTTTATATATATATATATATATAAATAAATGAAATACTGTAAATACTACAATAAAAACCTGTTAATTGGTTAACTGTAAGTTACCTTGCCATATATGGTGAAAAACTGTAAAATCACATTATTTGTTCTTTTACTGTAAAATACTGTGAAATGTATGGATTTTGGAGATACCAGCTATGAATTGCTAATTATATTTTGTAAATTATTTTTATGTTTGTTATCAATAATGGACATCTTGGTGTTTTGTGTTATTTAGTGAATGTTTATTGCATCATTTTTGTATTAGTTTACAATTTTTTACTCCAAAAATTTAACAGGATATTTTTACATTTACTGTTTAGTCAAGGTAGGCAGCTCAAAAGGTAGTACTATATATACTAATGCTGTCAAATCGATTAATCGCGATTAATCGCATCCAAAATAAAATGTGTTTACACAATTAACTTCAATATATTCTTGTTTGTGTGAGTGTATTTATTTATATATGTAAATATACACAGTGCACACATATATTATTATTATGTAAACACAATGTTTATTTTGAATGTGATCAATCGCAATTAATTGATTTGACAGTGCTAGTATATACAATATATTTAAACAAGCTACATTCGAAAAGAACAAAACAATAGTTCACCTTGCTCTGCAGATGCAAACTCAGCAGTGAAACCATGGTTGGAGATAGATGAATCGGTTTTGAATCGAATGAACATGGACCTCTGGGTGGACTCCAGCATGGGAGGCATGTTAATGCCACAATATCGTCCAATCAGAGGGGAGTCTATACTGGGACCATCTCTCACCTGAGTGAGTAGAGAATGACGTTTCAGAAGAAATGTAAAGTGTAATCTGTAGGTTGGCTGAATAGGATTAGCACAAAGCTAATGTTGTACCTCAACATAATCGAAGGCGCATGTGCTGCTTCCCTCGACATCAAAGGTGAGGAAGTTGAGAGTGACCACATAGCCCTCGGGTTGGTTAATGACCCACTCGCACACTTTGTTGTGGAGGTAAGGGTCGGGGTGCAGGGGAGTGCGAATCTGACCCGTTCCAGAGAGGGTTCCTCCACAAGCTAGAGAAAACAGTTAAACTTTGAGATCATGTTGTAATGGGGGGCATATATCATCCTGCTTTTCAGTGCTTTTTGGCATACAGATGGTGTCATACGCTTTACATAAAAAGGAGGTTTCAGTGTCTCACCAAGTTCATACATGGCCCTGAAGCCAGCACGGGAGACAGAGCTGTCAGACTTGAAACGGATCCAGAGTCCATTAGTGTTGGACAATATTGGTGCTGGCAGGGTGGTGCCGCAGTACTTCCCAATGAGTGGATCGGTCTCACCTGTCCCGTCTCGAACCTAAAAGAGATTTGACTTGTTAATGCCACTGAAATGGCGATGTTAAAAGATCAAAATGCTATTTAGTTCTCCTCTCATCAGCATTAATTACACAAATCATACCTCCACAAAATCAAAAAGACAGCCACTATGAGTCTCCAGGTCCATGTGGGTGAAGTTAAGCGCCACTTGTTCATTATGTGGCATTCTGATGATATAAATGCACTGCCTATTGTGAGCATAGTTATTAGGCCAGTTAGGAGAGATGATGATGCCTTCTGTGTCTGTAAAGACGCCTCCGCAGCCTGGGTCAGCTGATGATACAGAGTAAATTGCATTACACTCAAGCAATTCATCCCAATATTGCAATAAAACTCGCTTTGCCCATTTGAACCCAGTGTTGATCCAAGCATCATGTTCCTCTCTGAGTTTACAACATTTGCAATGTGACTCCTGATTTTAATATCTATAAAACACCAATAAACTGTTTTATGAGCATTTGAAAGGACAGTATTCCACTGATGGATCTGTTAAAATGATCCATAATTCATTTACTAGAATCACTACTAATGCTTTATGATTACAGCACATCATTTACATAACCATCCACTGCGAGCAAGAAAATAGTGCTGTAAAATTCAATTGTGTTCAGGAAACTGTTCACAAATGATCAAAAGTGACAGTAAAGTATTTATAAAAGATTTCTATTTCAAACAAATGCTGTTCTTTTAAACTTTCTATTGATGAAAGAATCCTGAAAAAAATGTATGACTGTTTCCACAAAAATATTACGCAGCACAGTTGTTTTCAACATTAATAATAAAAAAAAAAAATGAGTCTTGAGCAGCAAGTCAGCATATTAGAATAATTTCTAAAGGATCATGTGACACTAAAGACTGGAGTAATGATGCTGAAAATTCAGCTTTTCCACCACAATAATAAATTATATTTTAAAACATATTAAAACTTAATTTAAAGTGTAATAATATTGCACAATGTTACTGTTACTGCATTTTTGATCAAATAAATGCAGCCAAAAACATCTTTCAGAAACATTAATTTGTCCATTAATGTAAAAAAAAAAAAAAATCCAAACTTTTGAACGGTAGTGTACAGGACTATTATCCTGCCTAAAATGTCCCATAATCCCCCTCTCTCTCTGTGTGTTTGACTGTATGGGCTTTACTTACATGGTGAAGTAGTGTATGTAATATGAAATCCCCGATCGCTGATGCTGAAATCAGAGTGAAAGTGAATCCAGGCAGATGGTCCTGTTGTCTGTAATGGTGGTGGCGACGCTGTACTGCAGTATTTTCCCAGAACTGGGTCTTCTGGGAGCAATCCATCTCTGATCTACAAAACAAAGCCGAAAACTCAAGCATTTTAACACATATGCACAGAAAACACCTTTAAAGTGGATCCTAGATGCAATGAGCTTTACCTCCAGGTAGTCAAAGTTACAGTTATCATGGTGCTCCAGACTGAGGGTGCCAAAAGCAAACGTGATGAGCAGACCAGGGTTCACATTCACTGTCCAATAGCAGTCCCGGTTAGGTGGATAGTTACCTGGGTACCCGGGTGACTTGATGTCACCGTATGTATTGGTCAACTCCCCACCACACACTGGAAAAGAAAAGAGTATTGAAATTAGATACAATTCGTGCAAATTCAAGTAGTTGCTAATATCACAAAAGAGGCAATCTTTTGGACCAATCATTAAATTGTTTGGCAGACTGTTTGCATACAATATCCAGTCATTTCAATAGGAATTGGGAAATTTCATGTGAGGGTGAAAGATTTCCCAGTGCAGATTTCGCAATCGGTTTAAGCTGATCATCCGGATTCGCCACACTGACCAACAGAAAGCTGCTTGGTTTGAAAGTGACGTCTGTGTGAGTTGTGCTTCATACATTGCTTCACTATTGACAATAGACAATTGGATCTTTTTTGCTTGAGACTTTTCACTAATGTGACTTTAATTTAAGGGCATTCTTGGTTTACCTGGTGCCTGCGATTGCCAGGCCACTGTGAAGCCACCACCGCTGACCGAATGGTCAGAGCGGAACCAGAAATATAGAGAATTGTGGGAGCTGAAGAGTTCGGCTGGGGCGGCAGTGCCGCAGTATTTCCCGATCGTGTAAGCTGAGGCGCTCTCGCCATCGTGGACCTGCAGGAAATCAAAGTTGCAGGAGGCGCTGTTCTCGATGTCAAAGAAAGGGAAGGTAATCCGCAGAATCTGGGAAGAAGAACCACAAAAAAGTACAAAATGCAAAGTTTACTTCCACAGATAACAGCCATGCATCTCGAAAAAAAATTAATAAATCTGCTGATTTGCAAAAAAAAGGCCTATAATATAACTGATGATATCTGATGATGCTGAGTCGTTCCATCACCAGTTTTTTTTCACAAAATAAGAATGAAAATATTTTTTAAATTATATATATCAGTCAAATGTAAAAAAAAAAAAAAAAAAAACAAATCCAAAAAAATTATTTAAAATTTTGAAAGAGTATGATTATTTCAAATTATATAATCAAAGATCATAAATGTAATATTACACATATATGAATAACTTCTCTTTCTAAAAAATGAAAAATGTAAAATAAAAATCTATTAAAAAAGGGTACTTTTTCAAGAAATATATATACATGTTTTACATGTTGCTTTTCATATATTTATACATTATATATATATATATATATATATATACAGTGCACAGCATAAATGAGTACACCCCCTCTGAATAAATATAAAAGATATATTTTCTTAATGATCACTAATATAATTCGTGGAAAGATGGCAAAATTGAAATGTATTAAACATTACATTTCTAAATACTTAATAAAAACAACAAAATATATGCCAATATTTTCTGTAAAATAAGTAAATTAGCCAATTTTGTTTAAATGAAGGATTGCAGAAATGAGTACACCCTGGATAAAAATAAAAGCTTTACTACCACTGAACGTCACTGTGGGTACCAAGCACTTCTCACTGTACTCCTCCTCTAGCAACATCAGAACATTTTGGATGCTTTTGGATCCGAAATGATTGATTTGGTCTCTTGAGACCAGAGTATGGATTCCCAGAAGTCTCTATTTTGTAAATATGGGCCATGGAAGAGGTTAAATGAGTTTATTTTGCTTTGGCTACAGTAGGTAATTCTAGTGGTGACAACAAACATGCATATCACTCTTCTGCAGGCTGCGTCATACTCTGTGAGATAAAGTGTCACTTTTTTCATAGCTTTTACTGGCTCTGAGACACTTGCATGTTATTTCTCCTGCTCTTTTTCTAGTAAAAATTCACTCATCACTAAATAAAAACTTAAAGTGAAGACCTGATTATTTCAGGAGCCTTGTCACAAGTTCATTGTTTTTGAATGTCGGTGCTATTTCTGCTATATTTTCACACTTAAAACAATAATTTGGTATTCCTCTTGTACCATTGTCCTCTTTTATGCTAAGAAATAAGTCACCTGGCAGTTCTCTCCCAAGTGGTTCCACTGCTGCCAGCATTAAGTCTGAGTATGATTCAGTGGGCTATATAACACTTTTAATTGTCAGGAAATGACTTGTCTTTAAAAGTTTTGGTTCAATATACTTACCTGTTGATCAAAAATAACCTTAAACCTATAGACTTTTTTTTTTTTTTTTTTTTTTTTTTAAATTTAGTAACTTTCAGGAGGGTGTACTCATTTTTGCAACACAACATTTTTATCACTTTGATAAGAAAATTTTGCTGAATAATTTTGACATTCTTCTTTGGTAATTGAACAAGCAGGCTTGTTGGAACATTATATCTCCAAAGAACCCTAACAGTAAAGAGTAATTACTGAATTTGTTAAGTTTTAGAGGGGGTGTACTCATTTATGCTGTGCACTGTGTATATATATATATATATATATATATATATATATATATATATATATATCTGTGGAGTTCAAAATATCAATAAAAACTTACCATTACGTACACTGTTTTCACAAAATAAGAATGAAGATTTTTCACATTATGTGTATATCAGTCAAATAAAAAAAAAAGTATTCTAAATGTAGAATTTAACTTACAATCTGCAAAGGAGTGGAAAAACATGTTTAAATACTGCATTTAATGTTAAAGAACATTACATAAACACAAGTTTATAAACAAATAACCTTTTTTTCACAAATTCTGTAATTTTCTCTCACTGTTTGGATGTAGTAAAACACCCACAGATGTAGTAGAAAACATCTGGGTCATGTTTGGGTCACTGGCCATAAAATAACATCTTCAGAGCTGACTCAGAGTAAGACAGAAATCATGTCTTTGAGGCAGTTTTTCTGTGATTAAGGGATAATACAAAACTTCTTCACCTTAAAAACGGTTGTTGAAAACAAAAAATTTATGAAATGCATATCAAAACAGGCACTATTTTTTTGAATCAGCACCCCAAAATTAGTTGGAAACAATTTTGGATTTCATTCAGCATATATGACGCAGGACTGGATTTTTAAAAAGGTCACTGATGTATTACAACCGTTTACTAACCTTGCTGGGGTCGGTTCTGATGACCCACGCACAGCTGACCTGGTGATCATAATCGCCCGTTCCAGGATTCGTAGGGTAGCTGAAAGTGCCAGCGGGACTTTCCAAAACTCCTCCACACTCTGATGTACATAAAAGATTAGGATGTCACTGTATAGAAAAACATGCACCATCACATACTGTACATCACTTCTCCAAAAACACACACCTTGCTGTGGAGTTTGGCACTGTGGGCCCGTCCATTGGGAGGTGCAGGTGCAGGTGTAGCCATTGATGCCGTCAGTGCAGGTGCCTCCGTTCTGGCAGGGATTGCTAGAGCACTCATTCACGTTCTGATCGCAATTCTGACCTGCCCAGCCCGGGTCACAGTGACAGGTGTAGCCGCTTGCTGTATTCTGGGAAAATGGTTGAAAAAAAAAAACATGCTGACTGCTGTAGTTTGATCGAAACAGAACTGAGAGGAGAAGTTATACGAGACAAACACTTACCTCACACTGACCATTTACACAAGGATTACTAGTGCCACAAATGTCACTGATCTGAGTACAACCCGTAGGTCCATAGCCATTACCCACATAACCAGGAGGACAGGTGCATGATGGGATAATACTTCCTGAAAGGAGAACAAAAATGAACCCATTAATGTAATACAGAGATGATTCTTCTACTCAATTTTATTTTTAATCAATACACAGATTTGACAATGATAGTGTAGATGAGACAAATGCACAATCTGGGCAATAATTTAACCGTTTTAAATCAAACATACTGCTGAGGGAAATATGAAGGGAAAAAATAACATTATATTAGACACATATTAACAATACTAATGTTTTTTTTACAGAAATGTAGAAAGAATATGACTATTAAAACTATAGTTAAAGATATACAACATAATATTACAGATACATGAATAACTACTAAAACAGCAGCAGTTTATTTATTTTTTTTTTAAAAAGTGTACTTCTTTAGGAAAAAATATAGTTTTTAATTTTTTATGTGTTAGTTTTGTATTTTATTTTATTTATTTTTTTTTTTTTAATTTAAAACAATAAATGAAATACAAAATGGTTTGATTTTCACCATCAAAAATGTTATTTATAAAAACATTAGCATTTTAGTCTGAGTAAAAATGACTGGAATTAATGAATATGTATATATATAAACAGTATATTAGATATATCAGCAACACACTAACGTTTTTGAAGAAAAATGTAGAAAGAATGTGATTATATTAAGACTATAGTCAAAGATACACAACATAATATTACAGATATATGAATAACTACTAAAAATCACAGCATTTTATTTAAAAACAAGTGTACTTCTTCAGGAAATATATATATATATATATATATATTATATATATATATATATATAGTTTTAATTTTTTATGTACTAGTTTTGCATTTTTTTAAATTTTGTTTTATTATTTTATTAAAACAATAAAGGTGTTATTTATTAAAATTAGATCGCGTTTTATATATTTAAAGTAATTTAAGTATATTTAAATTACATTTATTTTTACATTATATTAGACAAATTAGCAACACACTAATGTTTTTGAAGACAAATCTAGAAGGAATATGATTATTAAGAACATAATCAAAGATACAAAACATAAACGTAATATTACATATATATGAATTACTAAAACCCATTTAGAAGGTTAAAACCCAAGCATTTATTTATTTATTTTTTAAAAAGTGTACTTTTTCAGAAAAAAAATATAGTTTGCTTCTATTTTCATTTGTTAGTTTTATGTTATGATTCTTGTTCAAAATGTAAAATGATAAATTTAACTGAAAAAAAAAAGGTTTTGATTTTGCAATTTTTGGTCAACAAAAATGTCATTTTCTAGAATAAAATGAATGAATATCACCAAATATTGATACAATTTTAAGAATACTTCCATCAAAAGACAAACAAACAAACCTGTAAAAATGGACACATACAGCAATAATGTCTTTTATATCAGGAGGTTACATCACAACAATTAAAGTTTAACACTCTTTTTATTGATCCTATTATAACGTAAATGCTACTAGTCATGCGCTGCTGTAAAGAATAACTACAGTAAAAGTATGCAGTGATTGTGTGTGTACCTGGAGTAGATGTACAGGTAGCCAGTGGATAACATCCTCCATTGTTGCTGGAGCAGATGTCAGCTTGAGTGCAAGTCTTCCCGTCTCCTTCATAGCCTGAGGACACACAAATGGGGTCAGCAGTCTCATCTTACATTTAATGGCTATTTTAGCCTTATCATTTCAGTGTGTCTGGAATCTGCAATCTAGCAGTCAATTGAGACTTGTAAAGCTGAATATATTAGCAGGACTTGCAGACAGCACTGTCCTCAATGAATCCAGCTAATGGATCTCTCCACCTCTCCTATCTCCATCTCTCCCAGAGGGAATATAATGAAATTCAGATCACACAAGCATCTCTCATTTGAAACATATTACAGTGAACAGAAAAAAACATGATTCAGCAGGATTTTATAAGCCAGCCTGTGCTGAAAGCAGGACAGAGGACCAGCAAACATGTAAGATGTACTAAAAATATGCATGTTTCATTTTCCCAGCCAGCTCTAGAGGGAAATTATGAACTAGAAATGAAAACAAAAAGAAAGACAAGACCATGCAGAACAGTCTCAATGGTTTGATTCTGAATATTAAGACATTAAATACTGTAGTAGTTCACCCAAACAACTGAAATTTTAGCCTGTTTCTCACCCCAAGCTATTTTATGGCTTGGAATATAGTGAACAAGTCATGTGGACTGCTTTTTTTGGAACTTGACAGACCCAGTACTCATTCATGGAAAAGAAAAGACAAAATAATGCTCAAAAATTCACCTTCTGTGTTCCACAGAAAAAAAGAAAGTAAAATTAGTTTCAAACAACATCCTACCATTTAAACATCTGGAGTGAGCAAGTTGACTTCTTTCTTTCTTATTTTTTATTTTTTTTTAAAGAAAGTAATACATTTAATCAGCAAGGCTGATTAAAAGTGACAGTTAAGATATTTATATTGCCGTTCTTTTTAACTTTATATTCATTAAAGAAAAATGTTTCACGGTTTCCACAACGTATTAAGCAGCACAAATGTTTTCAACATTGAAAATAATTGAAAAAAAAAAAAGTTTCTTAAGCAGTGAATCAGCATATTAAAATGGTTTCTGAAGGATCATGTCACACTGAAGACTGGAGTAATGATGCTGAAAATTCAGCTTTGCATCACAGGAATAAATTACATTTTAAAATATATTAAAACAGAAAACAGTTACTTTAAATTGTAAATTTATTTCACAATATTACTGTTTTTACTGTATTTATTTATTTATTAAATAAATGCAGCTTTGGTAAGTATAAGAGAGTTTTTAAAAAAACATGGAACACCAGCGCACAAATTTTCCCTTTTGGGTGAACTGTTCTTGTTAAGACAACAGGTCTTATTTTAAATTGCATGAGAATCAGGATGTGAGCTAAACCTGGAGGACACTGGCCGCAGTGGAAGGAGCCCATGGTGTTGAGACAAGGCACCAAGGGGGAAGTAGAACAGCCTCCATTGTTTGTGGCACATTCATCGACATCCTGGCAGCTGTAACCATTACCCTGCCATCCTGGAGGAACCAAAAAAATTGAACTTCATAAAAAAAGATGCTCTTGATAACAATCCGTTAGTCTATTAAATGCCTTCAATGCAAATACATTCAATAATCTTTTACATAAACTATCTAAGAAAGGATAAATGATTGATCTTGGTAATAATCATATCTGACGTGGCTCAGCTGGGCTGAGTGGTCTGACCTGCAGGACAGGCGCCGCAGTAGAAGGAGCCCAGAGTATTGAAGCACTCCACAGGGGGGTTTGTGGAGCAGGGTTTGTTCGGGAGGCTGCACTCATCAATATCAGCTGTGCACGCTGATTCTCCAGGTGGAGACATCCAGCCAGCATCACAGATACACTTATATTTGGGCTGAAAAGAGATGCATGTTGTTCCAAAGCTGTATTACTTTATTTGTTATTTAGAACACAAAAGGAGACGTTAAGCAGAATGTTCACACTGCTCTTTAGTATATAATGAAAGTGAATGGTGACCAAAATGCCCAAACACCATAAATATTATCATACTGTAAGGCATGTACACTACAGTTCAAAAGTCTGAGGTCAGTAAATTAATTAGTTTGTTTGTTCGTTTGCTTTTCAAGAAATTAATATAACTGATTAATATAATTAGCAGCAATGCATTAAATTGATGTCAAAAGTGACAGTAAATTATTACAAAAATTAAACTGTTACAAAAGATTTCTAAAATAAATGCTGTTCTTTTGAACTTTCTTTGCTTTTAACAAAAATATTATGCTGCACAACTGTTTTAAAATGATAATAATAACAAATGTTACTTGAGCAAGAAATCAGTATATTAGAATGATTTCTGAAGGATCGTGTGACACTGAAGACTGGAGTAATGATGCTGAAAATTCAGCTTTGATCACAGGAATAAATTATATTTCACAATATATTAAAATAGAAAACAGTTATTTTAAATTGTAATATTTCACAATATTACTGTTTTTTTTTTTTTTTTTTTTTACTGTATTTTGGATCAAATAAAAGCAGCCTTGGTGAGCATAAGAGACTTCTTTAAAAACTTTAAAAAAAAAAATCTCACCAACCCCAAACTCAAGTCATATGATAACACTTGTGATGAACAGATTGAAATTTTAGTCTGTTCGTCCAAATAGAGCTGTTATAAAAGTCAAGTGGACTAGTTTTTATGGTGCGCTTTGTCATTTTTTGGGTAATGGAAATTGCATGTATAAGGGCAACGTCCCATTAAATGTTTTTTATCTTATGCGGACCATGATAAAAATCACATGGAATGATAAGAGGATGAGCCAATGCCTTAAATTCTGGCATATTCACCATACAAAGCTATTTTATGACTTTAGAAGAGTTGGAATATAGTTGTATGAACCACTTCAATGATACTTTTATAACACTATTACATTTATTTTGAATCTTAAAAGTTTTTATTAGGATCAGTAAAGTCCTCTAAAATTTGTTGTTTTTTGTTCTATGGAAAAAAGTCTTACAGGTGCGACTTGAGGGTACATAATGACAGAATATTCACTTTACGGTGAACTACTGTCTTTCATGCTCCAAAAATGGACTGGTGAGTAGTTTATTTGTACATCCACATGCATGTGGAAAACTGAGATTAAATCCACATAATTTTGAATCACCTCATTGGGATTGACTCTGTCTGAATCGATGCACAATCCGTGAACACACAGATCCTGACTTCCACCTGCGCAGTCATCATAGCGAGATGTACAGTGTGGACCATACCATTCTGGAGTACAGGTACAACTGATGAACAAAAGAACAGCAAAATATGAACATAAGAGTCTCACTAAAAACCCCACTCAAGAGAAATAACGGAGGATTACGTGTAAGATCCGGGTGTGTTTACACATGTGGCCCCGTTTTGACAGCCCAGCGGAGTTCCTGCTAACACCTGGCACTCATTCACATCCACAGCACATGTGGGACCCTGTAGAGAGATTGAACTAAGTGACAATCAGAATGACATATGAACAGGACAGAAGGACAGATGGATATCTGAGTGACTGACCTGCCAGTTGTCAGGACAGAGGCAATGAAAGGCGTCTAACAAGTTCAAGCAGGTTCCTGCATTCTGACATGGATTGCTGCTGCATGTCTTCCGCTGTACTGTCTATGAAATACAGAATGTCATAAAACTGAGATTAAATCGTAACGGCTGAAATGGAAGGCTTTTAATCATATGAGCAATAAGCCTTGAGTGAAACTTATGATTACATCGATACCTGTTCTAATGTCTCAACTTTTGTCTCAAGCGTTGTCACTCTGGTGTTGAGCTGATTGAGCTGGTTTGTAATATCTGGAGACGGACCACTGTTCTTTATGGTATCTATGTCATCTTTGTTCATTTTGATCTGGAACAAAGTTGATTAAACTTGACTACATTTTTATTAAAACTTTACCCAGATGCAAAGTGCTTCAATAACACAGACAAAATGCTTGCTCTGTGCTGACTAGAATAAAGAATATTTAATGTAAATAGAACTAAAAAAAGAAAAAAAAGAAAAAAGGAAACACAATTATGGAATGAAATCAAATTAAACAAAATGTACACAAAAAGAAACAAAAAAAATACAAGTAAAAATAAAACAACAAAGCAAAAACACAATTAACTATAAAACAAAAACAACAAAACCAAACCTAAACAAAATGTACACAAAAAGACAATGAAAAAAAACAAGTAAATATAAACAAAAAACAATAAAACAAAATGAAATAAAAAACACACAAAAAGAAACCTAACAACATAATACAAGTCAGAATAAAGCAAAAAAACAAAAACACAATTTAATATAAAACAACAAAATCAAATCTAAACAAAGTGCACACAAAAAGAAATGAAACAAAACAAGTAAAAACAAAACAAAACAAAAAAGCAATAAAAAAAAACTTAAATGAAAAGCAACACAATAAAATAAAAAATAAAATAAGCCCTCTAGACATTTTGGGATTTTTTTTTTTTTTTCATCAAAACCTCAATTTCAGATTGAGTTAGTGATACAGAAATCACTATAGCATCCCAACATGATTAACACAACACAAACCCTCTTTCTTACAATTATTAGCTCTTCTAACATGAGACATATTTTTTACTCTAACAGACAAAACTTTAGTCAAACTTATCATGAACTCACCTGATTTATCTGCTGGATGAGGTCCTCAGCCCCCACTTTCAAACTTCCCGTCCCTGAGGTTGTGAAACGAATGTCTTTGTTGTAGCCAGCAGAGAATGTGAGGTGACCATTCTCTGATATCATACGAGGCCTGCAAATCAATTACCAGGTAACTTTGGAAGACACTTCCATGTTTAATTTCTAACTCACTGTAGAATTAAAACCTTTATCGTTCAAAAACAATCCATACTGTTCAATAATATCATCCGTTTCATGTTAAAATCTTCACACTGAAGCACAAACAAAATTATCCAGCGAGTTGCAGCAGGGAAAACTATCCAAGTGTTTAAAACTATGAGAACTGATCTATTCAAATTTCAAGTCGTCTTAAACAAGACAATCTTTCAACATAAAATAATTATAAAAAATACATACTGGTCAGTGCTGATGTCCCTTTTTTGCCTGTTGTTAGATTTACCACCATGGTCGCACTGCAGTCCAGAGAGGAAAAGTAGAAAGACTAAGGACCAGGAGAAGCTCAGTGTCTGAGCCATGCTGAGAGATCTCGTCCCAGGACGCTCATCAGACACTGTACTGTACCTTCACACCTAAACCTGCCTATAACACAAGCAGCCGGAGATGCACTTTGGCCCCAAGTAGTCCTAACACCACTGAATTTCCTAAAATCACTCATAAAGAACACGCACCTGTCTGGAGGGCATTTAACTCAGCTGCATGCAAGTGATTTGACTTTATTGGGCAAGTGTCAGGGGCTGTCACATGTTTTTTGGAGATCAGTAACCAAAGTTAAGGCTGTGAACCTGCTGCTTAGGGCTCATTCTCTGAATATGAACAGCTTCACTGTAAATTACCCGTTAAAGCTGATATAATCGGCTATTTAAACCACATTTTAATCTATTTTTCAACAGATCTTTTGTTTGGTGTCATCAAATGAATGTAAAAAAAAATATTTCACACACTTTGTGGCAATAATAAAACAAATATTCTGTAAAAATAACATTTTATTTATTAATATACAAATTTACAGAAAAAAATCCAACAATATGCAGGGCCTTAATTTGAAAAAAAAAAAAAAAAAAAAAACATTAAATAAATGTTATATATACTGTATACATATCTATTCCCTGTACACTGTTGACTAAATGTCTATTCTGAGATCATGAGACGTATAAGATGTGAAACCACATGGACGTTCAGGCTGTTTCCCAGCACACGGTACTGCTGCTTAACGGAAATGTGCTTTGGAAATGCTGAAACACACAAAATATGGGGAAAAAAATGAATAAAAAAAAAACAGATTAAAACACAAAATATGTAAAAACATGGGTTATGCACAAACAACATCAGGGACAACTACAATAATGTAATATTTCACTAAATGCTTAGTACTCCCTTAAAATGCCACGTCAAAAAAAAAAAACAAAAAAAAAAGACTGAATTCTTGACTATTACATGGTAAAAAGTTTAGGATTATGTCTAAAAACAAACATCTGACATCATATGCAGGTGTTTTTGTTTTGAATCGAATCTTGAAAGAGCTTATTCATGCCTCATTCATATTATTTGCATGGAAGCCAAGAGTGAATAATGGCAAGTTATTTATTAACCTTTTCACACTCCAGCTGAATGACAAAGTGAACTTTAAAGCTCGTATTGATATATTACATCATAAAAGGCCATCTATGCATATCTGTTTATATTAATGTTAAGTTTGAGAAGATTTCTGTTTACTCATGTGATTTTATTGTGTGCTATGAGGGGTGAATGGGGTCAAAGTCTTACTGAAATCTGCAGGAAAGCCCATGAGGTTGGCGATCTCTCTGGGTGTGAAGTACCTCAACTTTAACTGAGAAAGCTGCTTTAGTTTGTCTTCTTCAGAAAGCAGCTCCAGGTTCTTAAACACACTCTCTAGCTCCACATCCACACAGGACTGCAGGACGGAGCCTGTGCCCTCTACATAGTGACCATAACTACACAGAAACAATCAATGGTTATGACCAACAAGGATATTAGCCGTAGAAACTATACACATCCTATGTAAAAAAAAAAAAAAAGTATATATTAATAATTATAAAATTAAATATTAAATTAAATATAAAATTTATATACAGTATATAATTTTTAAATATATATAAAATATTTTTTCTTTTCTTATAAAATATATAGATAAATGTATAAATAAAATAAATTAAGTATTCATCATAATATATGCTAATATGGTAAGGGACACACCCTTTAGTGAAGCAGACTGATCTCCTGCTGCTGGGCTGAACTACATCCATCAGTAAAGCGTATCTGAGCAGGGTTTTGGGGGGCAGCAGATACTGATCCATGTCTTCTTCATCCTCCTGCAGGAAGTCCTGCAGCCTCCGGACTGTTTCCTGACTGTCCTGGATCCTCTTCCTTTCCAACTCTTGTTCTGTCTCCAGCTTAAAAATGATCGTCCCACCCTTTTCTGATGTGGGATGATTGTGTGAAACACAGAGACTGTCTGAGAATCCAGACATGGGGAATCCCTCTAAAATCTGCCAGTAGAAGAAAACCTTTAGTATTCAACAGTAACTGCATTAGTTAGAATAGATCTAGACAGAAAAGTACCTCTGCAGAAGTCGGAAATGAGAAAGACCCTGGTGGCCTCTTTGCAACGAGGAAGTATCTGAGCCTAGAGTTTGGTATCCCAAGCTGTGGCAATAAAAACCATCACAAAACAAGATTGGGATAGACTTTGAGATTTTTAAGAGATGACGAGACACGCTTACAGATGTTGGTGAGATCAGAAACTCCTGAAAGCTGTAGTCACACTCTCTCAGTGTCTTAAGCAAAGCATCCCTGTAAATCGAAAGACCAAAACAGCTGAGTTATGCTTTTTGATACTAACTAAAAATTGGCTTTGATGGTGGTTCCATTAAGAACCTATAACATCCATGAAATCTTTAAAGGAATAGTTCACCCAAAAATTCTGTCATCAAATACCACTTGTTCCAAACCTGTTTATTTCTTCTGCTAAACATAAAAGAAGATATTTTGAAGAATGCTGGTAACCTTATTCTTTGTGTTCAACAGCTGAAAGAAATTCATACAGGTTTGAAACAATTTGGTGAGTTGGGTGAGTAAAAGATGATAGAATTTTCATTTTTGGGTGAACTGTCCCTTTAAGGTTCTTTGTAGTGGAAAAAAAAGGTTCTTTGGATCATTAAACTGGTCTAAAAATAGTCTTTTAAGAACTGTTCACTCAGAAATAGTTCTTCGATGGGATCACCAGAAAAGCCCACTTTTGGAACCTTTATTTTTAAGAGTATAAGACCAATTTTAAAGTAAACTTTTACTTCTTTAATTCTTAAAATACTTTGATCCATTCCAGTTTAATGTGCAGAGACAACTATAAGATTCTTATTAGCACAATCCAGGGTGACAGAAACACAGAGGGGAAACCAGTGACCCCATTGGCTCATAGCCATATAACCATGGTGATTTCAAGGCTCCTGTGCCGCACTGGTTACCTTGCAGCAGAGGTCTCAAAGCCCTTCACATTCTCCAGCAGAATGAAGCGCGGCCGCTTGCTGAGCCTGCGGGGACAAAGAGGGGTACATTCTTTCACAATCACATTCTGGGGAAAAAACAACTCTGGCAGAACTCGAGAATAACACAACGGACTTGAGAAAGGGCAAATGGAGAGGGAGAGAGAGGAAGCTTCTTTATCCTTTCACCAGACTCAAATTAATAATGTCAGAGGTGCAAAAATACTGTAGAACGTACACTGCCAGGAAATTTGGCTTGTTCATAGGAAGTAATATTAAGAGAGAGAGTGAACTCAAATTTAGAAATCAATGTCAAAGAATGTTTAAGTGACTTAACAAGAGAACAGATTGATCTGACCTTGGCAGAAGGTCTAGGATATAGAGGAAGCTCTTTGTTCTGGGATCAGAAACATCTCCCTGCAAACCAATCCTGTTGAGAAACACACATTAGCTTTAGTCAACCAATTTAGCAGCCTTTTCTATGTAGTTTGGGGTTGGTAGGATTTTTAAATGTTTTTGACAGAAGTCTATTATGCATTTATTTGGTCAAACATACAGTTAAAAATGTAATATTGTGAAATACTGATCAAATTTTAAATAAGTGTTTTCTATTTGAATGTATTTTAAAATGTAATTTATTCCTGTGATCAAAGCTGAATTTTCAGCATCATTACTCCAGTCTTCAGTGTCACATGATCCTTCAGAAATCATTCTAATATGCTGATTTGCTGCTCAAGTAACATTTGTTATTATTATCAGTGTTCAATGTTGTGCTGCTTAATATTTTTGTGGAAACTGTTATTTTTCTTTCAGGAGTCTCAAAAGAACAGCAACAGCCAAAAATACACTGTATGGGTCAAAATGATAGATTTTGATTTTATGCCAAAAATCATTAGGATATTAAGTAAAAATCATGTTCCATGAAGTTTTTATTTACATTTCCTACTGTAAATATATCAAAACTTAATTTTTGATTAGTAATATACATTGCTAAGAACTTCATCTGGTCAACTTTAAAGGCGAGTTTCTCAATATTTTGATTTTTTTGCACCCTCAGATTGCAGATTTTCAAATAGTTGTATCTCAGCCATTTA